>VOQK01027930.1:0-18636 GCA_015052645.1 Benitochromis conjunctus
ATTTTTATTATAGAAATTAAAATACTCTGAATTCTACAAACAAGAGGGCTCCACCATCCTCAGATAACATTAGCCGAGCAAACTTAAAGTAAATCGGCTCAACTGAATAACAATCAAACGCTGGACATGCTTAGCTTGACAAATGGTAAATGGCCTGCATTTGTATAGCGCTTTACTTAGTCCCTAAGGACCCCAAAGCACTTTACACTACAATCAGTCATTCACCCATTCACACACACATTCACACACTGGCTAAAAGCTAGCTGCTAATTCGGCAGACGCTAACAGCTGAGGACAGCAATCTCTACAACAAGTAAACAAATAAATCAATCAGTGGTCATTGTATTGAATTTGTTCACATTCTAACACCAATTGCAGCTCATTTGGGCTACACGGTTGCCTGGAGCTTGAGGGTGTTGCACACTCATGACCACTTTTGGTCACAAAGTATTGTGCAGTATTGTACAGGCGACCTTTCTTGGACTTGGACTGACTGCAATCGCTCGCAAAGAGTTTGTCGAATGTTTGTAAATCATTTCCTGTCTATTTTATAAATGCAGACAGACAGCCTGAATGAATCCTTGTTTATAAGCGCAACTCGAGTGGACTCGACTCAACTGTTTGTATCGTGGTTATGTTCCTGTGAAACGGGAAGGTTACTGAGTGCAAATGTAATAGTTAAATGTGAATTTCTGTCTATGGAGACAGCAACAGATATGTGAGTTTTGACAATTTATCACAGTTAATTGCTGAATTATCAGAAACAGATTGCACGTAATTGCCAACTTGACACATTCAATCACAGACTGACTTTGATATGGCAACATTTATGGCAGGTTTTACTGACAATCTCATTTTTCAGCAAAAGAAATAAGTGAAGTGAGATAACGTTCTTATTGGATAAAACAGATATTGGCAAAGTTTAACTTTGAGGACATTTTTTGTTAAAAAAAAAAAAAGGTGATAAATCACAGTATATGTTACTGTATATGTTACTGCGAAACACAGGATATTGAAAAATGTTAAAAAATTGCAGTATTGCAATATGTTATTGTGACTGTCTGATGATTCCCACCTTCACCTAGAAGCAGGTAAAAATGCAAAAGCCTGTTTCACATCATGTCTAAACTAAAATTCTCCTGCAAAACTGCATGTTTCCCTTTTTTAATTATAAACGCTTGGTGCTCAAGCGGATGCAAATGCTTCAGACCACAAAACACTGGCTCATTCAAAATACAGCGATTCGGAGGTGTGTGGCTGGCCTAGACGTCAGTATGTGTGAATACTTTTGAGTCATCATCATGAAAGTAAGATTTGGACTACGCAGACATTACCGAACACCTGCCGCCGCCTCGATTCTGTTGTTGTTCCCCGAATTTCATTAAGCGGTGATCAGTAAATGTCAGAAGAGGCGGCTCTTGTTTTTCTCCTTTACGAAAACCGGTCTTGTATTTTTGTTGTGAAAAAAGGAAGATGAGAGAAAAGAACATCTAGCACGAGAATTTGAATTTGCTACAAACCTATAATTAATTAAATGACCTCAAACAAATAAACCCAGAGCCTTGGGGGCTCCTTGCTTTTGCCTGGCTGCCAGACCAGCCTTGGAGACACACACACGCACGCACGCACACACACACAGAATTACCATCACTCAATTTCTACAATGCAGACTTTGATGGGAGTACCACTGAAGTGCTCCACTGTTAGACAGATAGCTGGAAAGACAGACAGACACAGATACTGCAGGTTGACAGATATTACATACGCTCACGCTCACACACTCCCACGTTGCATCACCTGCCTCCTCTAAGTAGCAGATGAACCAGCAAATACTGTAATTAAGTGGATATAATTATAATTTGCATATGTAAATGTAATGTAAATGAAGTGTTCTCTGAAGAACAACACAGTGCTTAATTAGCGGGTTAGCTCTCCAGCTTTAACCATAGCATTAAAAAACTGCAACTTCAGCTCTCCTTCAAGCCGAAACTTGTTCTGATGCCACGCAAGTTTCTTTTTAGAACTATGATTAAGACTGAGACTTCTAAGACTTCCATCACACCTTAGTTATTATTTATTTCTTTTTTTTTTAGGCATTTTGTTTCACCATCTGGAATATTCTCAAGTGCGCAGTGACATCGAGGCTTTCTTTCGTGGTGAAATCAGAGCCCTCCTGCATAAATTTAGGCTTTAACTTCCATGCTTTCATGGTACCACGCTGTGTGATTCATCACTCTGCAGATAAATTCAATTAGACTAGTTAAATATGAGCAAAGTGATAGTAAGATCAGATTTAGCTGCTCGTTTGGATTTCTTCCATCTTCATGTATCTGTAAGTGTGGACCTCAGCATGGAGCATTTTATCTTGCGTGAACGAGATATCATATCCTACTTTATTGATATTAGCTTACCTGGAGGCAGTGTCGTCTGCATTTGGGAAATCTTCCTCGTTTTTGCGTTGATCGTGGATGGAGTTGATGATGAGGCCTACATCTATATAAACAAGGGTTTTGATCATTATACACTTCAGTTTATTTATGAAGCTCGTGCTTGTTTTTAAGCGTTAGTTCTCAAAATAAGTGACAACAATGTGAAAAAAGCCAACAAGGAACCGCCAAAAAGTACGATTCCTCGGATGGCCACTTAGGTTTCCACAGCCTCCCATGCTAAAATTCCCAATTCTGAAGCAGCAGTAAAGATGTTTTCAGACTGGTAGGAAAATAGAGTTGGGTCCCTGTAGCTAATTTCTCCTTTCATGAAAAATATCCGTATACTTGTGAATTTAAAGTGGCCTTGGTGTTATTATCTACAGCAGATTATCTGAAAGTCGTGAAAAAAGAAAGCCATCTGGCACTTCCGTTGATCCATCAACTGTGAACTTTCCACTCCGACTATCAGAAGTGGTTCTAGGAATTATAAGCCAAATTACACAAGAACTCCAATCAGTGGCAATGGGGCTGATGGAGTGATGAATCCAAATGTCAAGGTTTCGGTTTAAATTGTCATCAATGTGTACATAATGTCACAACAGTGGGTGTCTAAGGCCATCTGTAAAGCACGGCAGAGGCTCAGTCATGGTTTGTGCTGCATTTCAGCCTTTGGTGTTGGAGATCTTATCAAAGATCAAGAGATCAAAGGATCAAGCACCAGCTTATTTTGTAAGCACGACAATGATCCCAAACATGGATTAGCCTACCCATCGCCCAGACCTCAACTTTATTGAAGCACTGTGGGATCATTTTGACAGAGAACAAAACAAAATGCAGAAACATCTAAAGAAGAGCTTTGAATGTCCTTCAAGAAGCCCTAAGATTGCTTGAAGAAGGGATAAACTCTGTCTTTGCCTTATATACTGTATTTCCACATATAGTTGCCCCAGTTCCCATTTTACACAACATTGTGCAGCTCATTTAAACTGTATTAATACTTGGGTTAAAGCTTTGCTAACTGTGAGTGACACATATATAAAAGATGCTTAAATTGAAAAGCTTTAGCACATGTTTATACATATACAAATAAATAGCTGAATGGATAAATTATGAGTGGACCCAGTAAATGTGTCTCGACCCAACCTCCGTGAGATCACGCTGGCCACCAGCTAAAGTAAAAGTCCATTATTCACAAAGCAAAATGGCAGAGCAGTAATCTCTTATTAAAAAGCAGCCAATTATAGCCAGAAAGCAAAATGGCATTTTGTTATCACATAACACGAAATGTTTCGATTTCCCGTCCTTTTTGATTAATTTCATTAAAACAGCATCGAGTTGGGATTTTCGGTCTCTTATCTGCCTGCCACGCACACGCACGCGCACACACCACACACACGTGCGCGGATAGTATGCTGAAGCAGTGTGTGTTTGAGGTGGCAATGAAAACTCACTTGAGAGCCTGTTTCTGTCTGCCTCATTATCATCAAAGACAACAGGCACTCCAGCACACACGCACACGCACACACAGGCGTGCGTCATAGACGGTTTCCATTGCAATCATGGCCACTTGAAGCTGCAATGTCCCTCTCTGCTGCTGCTGCCTGTCACGTGAAAACCTTGTATCCCCTAAGCTGTCAACAACTGTGAAACTGAGCAAAGGAGGGCAGCCTGGAGCTTTAACCCACAGTGTTTGTTTTCAGTTCCCCGACACTGTTCTGCTGTAGGAATTTCCAGAGAACAGAGGAATGTGCGATCCATTAATTTCACTGAAATATGAAGTATGATGGAGCAACACTGTGAGGTTTTCACACAACAGCCACATTATATAATGACAGTCTGCGGTTTCATTATATCCCCATGGCAACCAGGCTGCTGTCAGTCACTCTGAAAGGTTAAGATCAAACCCTTTACTCTTTTTATCGCCATTTGACTGATGTTGTTTTCTTTCTCTCTCTCTCTATCTCTCCGGGCTCTGTTTAGATTACCCCAGGACACAAAAACATCCCAGTGAGGCCCAGGATGATGATCATAATATATAACACACTGCTACTCATGTGTATTATTTTCCAGATTCTTCATTATACTTGAAAACCCAGTTTGCATCTAAATCTAAACCTCCTTTGACCAAAAGCATATAGATCAAAGTCTTCAGAGTGGCACTTGTCATACAGTTGCTGTCACTCACTCTCTGTCATCTCTTTGCCTCTCATGCTCTTCCCCGCTTCATTCCCCTTTTTTTTTATCCGTCTTTCTTCTCCTTCTCAGTCGCTGGGCCTCCCTCTCTCTCTTCTTGTTCATAATAAGGAAAAGAAAAGTTGATTGACGAAAGAGAAAGAGGAGAGGATGGAATAATTCATCTCTCAGGTGATAAGTGACGTTTGATGGACACACACGCACACACACACGCACACACACAGAGCAGGGTTGGGTAGCATCCAGCCAAGCAAGCATGCTGTCTGAATACTGATCAGCCAATCAGAGGCCATTTCTGCCTGGCACCAGAGATACTTGTTGGCCACCATGGCAACCAAGAAAGCATCATAGCTGAGAGGAAAAGAAGTGCAGCTGTGTGTGTATGTATGTGTGTGTGTGTGTGACAATATCTAATGTTAAAATGATCATTTCTACATTGTTAGTTATGAAAACTTCAAAGTTTAAACAGAACATAAACAACAACTCCTCCAGTCTCCTCCTCCCACTCTTTAGATGAGCACAGTTACCTGTCAGCATCAAGCGTTACTGTGACCGGTGCACCAAGGGGCAACTTGTGCCTGTCTGCGCAGCACCAGCCACCTCAGAATGGCAGTGTGTGACGCCCCGGGACGAGAACGCACAGCACGTCAATGTGTTTTCACTTCACTCTCTCCCAGAGGCTTGTGTGACAGCTAGAAGCTCTCAGTTTGCACTCCAGAATATTTGGTTTGACCGCCTTTAAAAACCAAGTTCGACATCCTCAACCCACTAAGACCTATTTAATTATTCAGCTGAATTCAAACCTAAAAATGATTTGAAGCACAATGAATTCATTTATTTGGAAATGCTGCTGCAGCTTTCTGCAGAAGAAAACTTTGTGCTTTGTGTGTGTGTGTGTTTGTGCGTGTCAATGAATGTCCATGATTTGTTTTCCAACATTAAAATGCGAAGCTGAACCACGAAACCAGCAGTAAACATGCTGCAAAACCAAAACTACCGTAGGAGCGTGTGTTGACACAAGGCACAAAGATTTATGGAGATTATTAGAAGAATATTATTTCCACGTGACATCACTGCTCTCGTTGATTTAGTGCACGTGATCAAACCTGTTGCTGGCTTCAGTCTGGACAGGGGGTCACGCTTTGATGGCTGCGAAACATCCCATTATCTAAGAGGCTCTGAAAGAGAGAAAAGAGAACAAAATTAAAGACACGGAGAGCCTTTGTCTGGACTGCTTCGGCAATATTGTTCTCAACTGTCATGCAAATGAGAAGCAGCGGACTGAGGAAAACAAGGGGGAAATAGGCAGAGCAGGAGGGAGAGAGTTATTGAAATGTATTATTCCATATGGAAGCACCATTGTTCACCATTAAAAGGTAGATGTAACCCTGAAATGGCTAACGTTTATCCTCACTTCCCCACAGCATACCTAATAATGAAACGCACAGTAAAATGAGTGCAATTAAAATGTGGCACTTCCTTTATGTGTCCCCCAGTATTTTGCACATTCAGAGATTATTATAGCGCAGAACCGCTTCATGCACAAACAGCCTTATTTACCCATCCAATCCCCAAGATTTAGGTTTCTCTGCACACCCCACCCATGCTGGCAGAAACACTCTCTCACACAGCAGTGAGTCACAGGGAGGTTTTCACAGTAATCACGTCCACTTCAAGCCAATGCATCACTTATCATCTCTGTTGTGCTGCGTTGTGTTTAGCTCTGACCACAAAACACCACCCACTGTTCTACTGCCAAACAGACAAACCACAAGTATATTTACCTTCAGAATTCGGGGGCACGAGCGGCGTCTTTCGCCCGGCACTTGATCAGGATCTTCTTTCAAAGGATGAACTGTAAGCCAGGTGGAAATTTGAAGGATTATTGAGTAGAACGTTATCCTTGCTTTAACCCTCTGTTGTAATATCCTCGGATTAACGTTTAACAAGTGTTTCCTTGAATCTTTTGGATTAGCCACAAAGCCCGAGTAGTCAGAGGCTGTCCTTACCACACAAGAAGCAGCACGTATAAAAAGAACTATGTTTAAATTTACCTGAAAAGGACATCCAACAATGTATTTTTCCTTTTTCTTCAGCTGATTGCTTTGTAGGTCTAAAGTGAACCAAATCTCTCACTACAAAGCACCAGTACCCAGCTGGATTAACTGTATTAATCCATAATGGCACACAATGGCAATGATGGGATAAAGGTACTTCAGTGAAATGACCTAAAAAGTTGTGAAACTTGTAGTGGAACAAGCAAAGAATAATAAAGTCTGCAATCGCTGACTAATGAATAGAAGCTGTGGTTTAAATTTTTATAAGTATTCATTTTTTAACAGGAAGACTGTTTTAGCTTCAGCACCAAAGAGGTTCAGAGACGATTATAGAAGATTAGAAGAAGAAGATAAAGATCATGACTTATTCTGGCCTTCTGGTTTAAGGTAGAATTACATTAAACCTAGATTTCTTCTAATGCCAGCAGGGGGCAACTCAGAATAAATCCAATTGTATATGGGAAAACTGCCCTACTTGTGACTTGATTTATACAGAGAAGAGGTTTTCTTCCAGCAACCCTTGGAAACAAGCCATACTTGTTCGGGCTCTTTGTTATTTGCCCTGTCATAAACTTTAACATTTAACATACTAACTGAGGCCTGTAGAGTCTGAGATGTAACTCTAACTACAGGGTTTAGCCCACTATGTTGACAGATGACCTTGTGCTTTTAAGCTGTAATTGCCTGCCCAACATTTTATTGCACAAGCAATAGGAAAACTGGGGGAAAATATTCCTTTAAACTCCTAAATTGTGGGAGCAAGCACCTGCTTTATGTTTGGATTTGTGCGAGTAGGGTTATTAGACAGACAGATGGGGGGAGGATAGAGAAAGGGAGGAGTGGATTATTACGAGATTTTGAAGGGCACCGCGGCAGGTTTAATATTGAAGTTAGAAAGAAGCCTTCAATATCAGAATTCATAAATATTGCATTTCATTTCACTGTGATTTCCCTGGCTGGCTCTCATCAGACAAACACACACCAATATCCTATTATAATTTGAGATAGTCAAATCTTCTATTATTGAGCTGCCTCATCAGCTCTTAACTTACTAATAAGACGCTCAAACAAGTTCTAGTTGGAGTGCTTGGCTTTGTGCGGTCTTTAGCAACCCTCAGTCGGGGGCTGCCTAATTTAAAACACCTGGAATGTGTGTATGTTCACACTTATGTGTTTGACCCATCCACTGCATTCATTTGCATTTCTTTCCCAGAGTTTATGAATATTCCATGCAGCAATATACAGCAATTTCGAAAAGATATATATGAGATATATAGAAAGAAAATGGAGCTGTTTCGCCAGTAAGACCTCATTAAAACATAGTTGACCTCTATAATAAAAATGACAGAAATATGCATATGGAAACATGTGCTCTCCATCTATTCACATAAACATGGAGTGACTTTAATGTTTTTTAGTCTCTAAATAAACAACAACATAATTTTCAACAAGACTTGGAGCAACTTGGAGTGAGCAGTTCAGTGTGGTTGGGGGAGTGAGCACAGGGAAAACAAAGGCAGCTCTATATATTCCCAGCAATGTTTTATTATTCTTTTTACTGTTATTATTGATTTCTTTTTTAATTCATTTAGGAATAAAATGAATCTATCTATGGGTGGATGCTGTTTTTTCCCCATTAGTGAGCGCTAATAGAATTTCAGCAGCCTATGTTAATAATGATTTACCAAACAATAACTCATGGATGCATGCCTCGTGTGTTGCACTGGGAGATAAAAGATGTTGCAAATGTCATTTTACACATGAAACGTCCTGCATCCAAAGTGCACATTAGACCAGGATGAGACGGGCGCCTCTGCTTCCTTAATAGCTCGAACGAGGTAACAATGTTTGCCGACATTAATCTGTTACAGTGGAACAAATGTAAAGCTGTGCCAGCTCAGACATGCTGTAGGTCACCTCCTTAATGCCCACTGACATCCTGAGCACTTTTTCACAGCGCTGTCACACGAACAGCGGGCAGCACCTCTTAATGAGTGCTGCAATTTGCAGCGTCTAGTGGCTGAATTGGGTTTTCTTCTCCACTGTGGAACAATCACTGTGGGGACGGGAAAGAAGAACAAGATGGTTCCAAGTGGGAAAAAAGAACCAACAAAAGGTAACTCAGCGTGTTGGTTCATTCACAAAACGGCTAAGCTATAGCAGGTAGGAGCCATATGGAGCGCCTTTTTTATTCCCCACATTTTTAGAGAGGGGCTTTTGAAGTCACAGCTCCGTGCGAGAAAGAGGGAGGGAGCACTTCCTTTGGAGATTTCTGAGAATAGGCCCGCTTTATTTCTGTCTACCTCTTTACCTCTGCGTAAGAGGGAAAAAATGGACTGGAGCAGAGAGAGAGTCAGGCAGACAGAGAGATCAATGCCTGACTGCAGCACAAACAGCAAGAAAAATAAAGTGTTTTTCTTTGCTGTTAGGGAGCAGTAGGTGTGCGGGTTTGGTGACCTTGGCAACCGGGAAGTGTAACACAACATCGTGTGTGTGTGTGCGTGTGCGTGTGTGTGTGTGTGTGTCACGGGCAGGGGAGGAGGTCAACATTTCCAAATGGTAAAATCAATACATTCTTTATTTACAGATGCGCAACGTGTGTTTTCAAAATAAAAGCTGCTCGCGCCTCCATTTGAGCAGCTACTTCAGGCACACAATGGGAAAGAAGCCTTTTAGCACGATGAGTCAGACGGTTTTGTCAGCTGATGATGATGATGTGAGACACGCCGAACCTTCCACCAATTTCACCCGTGCGTGCAGCCGCCACTCAGCCATTTCAGCCTGTTGGCAGCAGGTAATTGTCCAGATGTGTGCCGGGTTTGTTGTGCCAAAAAGTGGTCTTCTTCCAGACATTTCCAGTGTTTCTGTGTGCTTATTTTTATGTATAATGTCTTTACTCAAATTGACAAATAGACTTTAGTGAAGAGGATTTACAATGAGGCTATATATAAAATTAAAAATGACCTGTTTTCCCATCTTCTCTGTCATTTTGTCTATATTATAACCAATCAGGTCTTTTTTGGCCACTTATAATTAAGTTTACAATTTCAGCTACACTCTTGGCCTGATCACGCTTATAAAGACATTTTTAATGTCAACGAGATTTTTTAACTGGATAAATAAATGACATCTAAAAGTCACTTTGCCAAAAACTGATTGTGGCATTCTTATGACAGGAATGTTGTTTGTGGCTCAAGATGACTTGATATCATTCATGAGGGTTACATTTGACATATAATTCCTATATTATAGGCCAACAAGTTATTTACAGCAGCTTAAATACAGGCAATCACTTTGGCAAATACCGGAAATCAGTTTTTGGCAGCCGGTCACTTTTTGGCACAGGTGTTACGCAATTGCGTAAAATTGTAGAGAAGAAGGGGAGGGGGGATGAAAGAGAACGTAAGGTTGTTAAGCTGCTCTGGTTGGCACTTTTTCTAACCTTTCGCTCCGGCTGTTGCCAAAACCATGAGATGATTTCTGGCTCTGGAAAAGGAGGTAATACTTTAACAGGTACAATGATCACACTTTGTCTTCAAAACTGCGGGAAACACAACATATAACAAATCACTGCCTCTCCAGCGGATAACACACGGAACCATTACGGAGACAGTCAGCAGCATTTATGGGCCTTTGTGTCCAGCTGTATTACAAGAATATCAACTTAACATCTCCTGCAATACTTTAGAATGATGGACTGCTCATATAATTATATCAACCTAGGAATAAGACTGATGTTTAAAACTGGGGATATTTCTGGCTTAATATTCTGAATTATTTTAAACCCTCAATGCTCTTTTTTTTTTGTGCTGTCAACATTGTGTCAACGCAGCCATCACAATTAACACGACAAAATTTTTTTACGCACTCAACCCGTCTGGAGCGCAGAATGGACAAACTTTTGACAAACTGCCCGAAATGCGTTGACAGAGACATTTCTGGGATTTTGAGTCACTCTGCGCTCCAGATGGGTTAATTGTTAATCGCGTTAGTAACCGTCACACGGATTAATCTGCGTGAACTCATTAACGAGGCTAGCCAATTTCTGACCCGTTAACGCTGACAGCCCTACTCTTTTTATTTATTTATTTATATTAAATACTTTGTGTAGGTGTCGTCAAAGAGTGTGACTCTGAGTCTGTACCTAAAGCAGAAAAGGTCAGTTAGAATGTATGTGAATAAAAGTTATAGCAGCTTAATTATATAATAAAGTCAGCATATCAAAAGTAAACATACTCATTATGTATTACGGCACAATTTAATTGGATAATAATTATTGATCTACTGATGTCTCTTTAATCATGCAGCAGTTGATGATTTTAATTACTTGTATGTCACTGGGCAGCTTAATCTATGCTAATGCAATTAATCTGCAAAATAACAAGTAACCTGACCTTTGAAATAAAGGATATAGAGTAGAAAATACAATATTTGCATCCAAATATAATAGAGTAAAAGCAGAAATCAGCAAATATAAAATCACTTAAATAATCTACAAGTACATTAAACAGCAAAGCACCTTTCTAAATTGCCTCAATTACATTCCTGCAGGTCCTTTCCAGGCTCTCATCCAGTGGTGTTGGGCACTGTATAATTAACAGAACTCTTGTCCAGTGGCAGACATGTAGACACACCGCTAAGAGTATCCCAGTTGTCACAGGGTGAACGGTGGGGAACACCCTTGACAGGTTGGCAGTCTATCGCAGGCCCAACACAGAAAGACCAGAATCACCAATTAAACTCACTAGCATGCGCTTGGACTGCACAAGGAAGCTCGAGTATCCAGAGGGAAGCCATGCAAACATGGGGAAGAACATGGAAACGCCACACAGGAAGATCCCAGATGACTCGTGGATCCAATCTCAGGACTCTGTATAACTGCAAAGGACACTTCTTTAAAACAAATCTTGCTTTGTTGCATACTTTACAAATAACAAGATCAAAAAATGCATTCATGCCCCTCTCTGACCTTTTCTGTTTTTTACAGGTTTCTTCCTGTTAAAAGGGAGTTTTTTCTTTCCACTGTTGCCAATTCCCTGATCATATGGGGTTGTCTGATTATTGGGGTTTTCTCTGCATTATTGTAGGGTCTTTACCTTAGAATATAAAGCGCTTGAGGCAACTTTTGGCGCTATATAAAAACTGAACTGCATTGAAATTAATAGTACTGTTATGGGAAGCATATCATAAGCAAGCTCATTGTAGCATGTTTACCTTTGCTAAATAGCAGTAAACACAAACCCGATGTGATGCCATTCCTGTCTTCAGTCATAAACAACAATAACTTCTGGAGAATTCGACTGCCTCCTCAGAAAAATGAGTGTAAGTTTTGAATCTAACCAGCGTCTGTCTGACTCTGAGCTTCGACATTAATGTTTTGATTTAGTGTCTTTGTACCCCAGGAGAATAACTCACAGAGAGTTTCCCCCTCATTTTCCACTGCGTGATAATTAGCAGCTGCTGTACAAACTAGACATGGGTTGAATATTTTCTGAGTAAACTAATTATTAACCAAATTAATTCATGTGCTTATTCCCAGGACGCCATGCCAAGAATGTATATTTGTCAAAATGACCTTTGCGCTTGTCTCGTGTGCTCACAGATGTATCATCCTCATGTATAGCCCTCGGACTGAACAGTAGAAGAACAATGATGACATACCATCTTTTGTTTTCACTGCTTAAAATATGCGACAGATAGGCAAAACAAACCCACCCTTTTCCTCCCACGTCCCTCTGTCTGTCGATCTGGCTCTCCCTCTGTTTTTGCTGTCTGTCAGCGTTGGAGATGATGGCATTTCCAGTCTGAAGACAGCTTCTCCCATCAGGCCTCATGACTGACGCTGGAACTCTTGTGCATGCGCATGAATACAAGTGCGATAATAAACGATTCTCTGCTCGTACTTTAATGTGTCCATCAATCCATTTCGCCATCTTGGCTGAATAAATATCTTTAAAGCAGCTGCGGCTTGCCCTGCACAAATGTCACACCCAGTAACTGAAATCGCACTGACTTAATGGGCGGTGGTGTCAATCAGCTGTTTGTCCATCCAGCACTTTGTTCCACAGCATTAAATCTCAACAACCGTTTTTTCACTACATGTCGTGAGTGTTGGGATACAGTATCAGAGTTCCACTTCAAATTTATAGCAGTGAATATTGTGCAACCTACTGAGACTAATGCCTACAGAAGGAAATTGACTTTTCAGAGACAATTCTCATTGTCCTGCCATCGCCAACACCCTGTGCACCAGCTGTCTTTATGACCTTTTTGAGAGTATCACACCTGGAGACTTCATGAGACGATTTGCCTCACATGCTTTACTCTGGAATATTTGAACAGCGAAGTTGCATCATTCCCAAATGAGCACATGCACAGCGCTGATAAACCGCAGGTGGGAAACTGCAGCGAAAATGTCACCGGTGCTTCTTCTAGCTCCAGAGTACGAAGAAGATTTAAAAAGGACTGACACAAAGAGGGTGTTTTAAAAAAAATCTCAATTCATCAAGTGCAATCAGACAGTCCAATCATTCATGTCCTCCATTTCACAGGCACAGTGTAAAGTGCAAGTCAATCAAAAGTCAGTCAGTGGATTTGGGTGGATTTGTGCAATGTCCATAGATCTATATTTAAACAGTTTATAATTTCATTTTTTATATGTTTGCCAATATTTTTAAGTTTTGGACAGTCCCAAAAGACATGTGCATGGTCTCCCACCCAGCCACAGCTACACTGCATCCTTTTCACACAGACTGCAGATCTTTTTCAATTTTTAATAATTAAACACTGCTCACTAATTTATAACTATAGACCCTGTATGCACATATGGGGAATGTTACAATTCATCTTTTGATGTTTTTTTTTTATAAAATCAATCCAATTTCATTTATAATAATACAGAGAAACCCCGATATTGAGACGAACCCCTATGAGAGCAAAAACTTGGTGAGAGTGGGAAAGAAAAACTCCCTTTTAACAGGAAGAAATCTCCAGCAGAACCAGGCTCAGGGAGGCATAGCCATCTGCTGTGACCAGTTGGGGTGAGAGGAGGGAGACAGGACAGATAAGTTTTTAGATTTATAATTAAATATGGATGACAAACAAAAGTGTGGCTGTCAAGAGGTTAATGTGAAACTTCAAATGTCTCTAAATCAGTGGCAAGCAGACAACAGCTACAGTATAACATAAGCACACTTTCAACTGTTCACTGTTCCAGAGGAAATGTCATGGCCTCCTCTTCTCCCTGCTTTCACTTTTTTAACAAAAACAGGAGGAAGACAGAAATGTGAGCTTCTTAAAAGCTCCAGCTATAAAAACAACAGCGAAAGAAAGAAAAGAAAGCTCACGTTAGTGAGACAGCGTGAGGAATCTGTCACAGCTTTGCACAGCAGGGCAAACTGTTTCCAATGTTGTAGCGCATTTTTCATCAGGAGGAGTGAGATAAGAAATTATTTAATTTTTGCAAAATTCATTTACCAGATTGGAACCTCAGTACTTTATATCAGGGATGTGAAACATAAGGTCCAGGGGCCAGAATCAGCCCAGCAAACCCTCCAACACGGTTCCCTGGACTGCTTTGGAAAATGTGAACTAGGACATCAATTTTGGAATTTTAACAGCATTTCTTTTATACATTTTTTTTTAGCTTTTCCTGCTGATAAAGATCTCTCATGAGGTCAATCATACTACAACAAAGTAATTAAGTAATACATAATCAGATAAATGACAGAAAACTTTTTTCACTTTCTAGTATAGAAGTTGCAGCTTTTTCTGGGTCGTTAGAAATAAAAGGAAATTTTCCACAAATTAACAAAAACTTTCTGTTTTATAATCACATGACAGTCGATGTGTGATGAGCAACCAGAACCTCTAAGCTCAGAGTTGTGCTGACATATTTCTTTAATTTATTACAGCATCTTTTCTTTATTTTGTCAAAGAGTGAAATGTACTCCTGAACTTACACTTCTTTTTCTTATATTAAGACAAAATGCATACTTAAACGTCTTTACAGCGACACAAAGAGCAGTTTTTACTGGTTTGGCCCACTTGAGATCTATCATCTCACTGCTCAACATGGACAAGTTGCACCCACACTAGCTTTTCATGGAAGCACATGCCATGAAGATACCGGCACACAGTTTTTGTGCTGATGTTAATCCCAGTGGAGTTCTTTGTGTCACTACAAAGCTGCGTCACCGTGGTTCCTAAACACTTCCACTTTGCAGAAATACCACTTACAGCTGGTGTGGAACATCTAGGAGGGGGAAAAAAAAATGCACAAACTGATTTGTTCCAGCGGTGGCATCCTGTTATAGCACCACGCTCGAATTCACTGAGCTCTTTAGAACCACCCATTCTTTTACAAATGTTTGTAAGTTTGGTCTAAATGGCTGAATTCAAAGCGGTGTGGCCCAGTACTTTTTGTCCATAATGTTTATCACAGGTTCATTACTTATCAACGACATTATGAATGTCAGAATGAGCCCTAAACCAGCAGCATGCTTACTCTGTATTTATTACAGATTTAGCATGTGAGACTGTAAGGCCATATAATTGACTGTAGAAGGAGCAGCACACTGTAGCCATGAGTATAACTAGACAGCTCCCAGCCAAGACTGCATTGTCACGGCTCTCTGCAGCCTGTTGACAGGCAGCTCTGTTGTCCTGTGGACACTGAGGAGCTACAGCACCATCCACCACTGAAAATCATTTGATCAGAGGGTGATGGGAACTCAGCTGGAACTGTCGACATGTTGTCTGCCCCACGTGTTGAATAGTTCCCCCTTGTCTGAACGGTTGACTGCCCACAGAGGTGGCCTGATTCTTTTCCAGGCTGAATGTGAGGAGGCAGATGTCATCAAAAATGAAAAGCTGAAAAGACTCATTTAGAAGCTGAAAACACCGTCCTCTCCTTCGAGTTTTCCACCCAAATCTACCGACCTCTCTTTTGTTAAATCGACACAGCACATTTGGACTAAGTATCAGAGGAACCAAACAAAGTCTCGCTGCTTTTTCCAAGAGAAAGAGACGTGGCTGAGACAGCTGAGACAAGGGCTTACTCAAAGAAGCCAGAAGTGCCGGCGATGGTACGGGCGCGCGAGGCTTGCTTAAAATTCAAAATACAAAAGTAGAGAGCGAAGCTGTCAAGAAGTAGATGTGTGCAGTAGAAGGGTAATGCAAGAGAGGAGCAGAAAAGATAGTAACCCTGCTGCAACATGAAGAAATCCAGCTGAGCTGAAGTAAGCTCACCTGCCCAAGTGTTTGATGGTGGAAAGCTGGTGAGATGAGAGGCAGAGAAGAAGCACGTAAGATGGAGCAAACACGGATTAACACGTGCAGGTGAAGGGCTCCTTTAATACCCGAGCCTCTCTTTATGAGTTATCTCCCGAGTCTTCCTCGTTGTGGTCTGAAGTTTTGTTTCAACTTTGCTTTTTTTTGTTTTTTTGCTGGCTGTGTTCTCTGATCTGATTCGCTCCCAAAAAATTTAAGCCGTCAGCAACTGGAAGACTCAAATGAAATCACTCCCCCTTTCTATTGTCGCTTTATGTGTTGTCTTTAATATAATGTTTATCTTTTTTCCCCTTTTGAGGAACTAAAGAAATGTGCACCTTCTGTTGTGAGGCTTCAAAGAAAAGAGGGAAGTGATGCACACTCAGAGTAACTCTGCTGCAATCCTTTCTGGTTTCCACACACTCCCACCTGACTGACACTGACTGCATCTACTACATTATATGTGGTTTTCAGCAATGAGTTAAATCTTTCACAGTTTTGTTATAATAAAAAAAAACCCATCCTATTAATGCCGTATTTACATTGTTACATTGTTATTTCATTTCTGAAAACAAAGTAACATTTTTTACATAAAGCATCAATATATCCAAAATGCTAAAATACACCTTTAAGGCTATGACTCAGAGGGAAACACATCAAGGTGATTCTAATATTGAGTTTTATGATTTCTGTTTATTCTGTGCATACCGGCGACTACAGAAGACAGAAACGTTGCTTATATTTCCATGTTAGATACAGTCAGTGTTGATCACATGCTATTCAAACATAATACATGTTGGCTGTGAACGGGGTTGACATTTTTTGGGGTGAGATGTGTATAAAATGTGTTTTTCACCCATAAAATCACGAGATGGCATGATATTTATTTTTCATGGTGAACCGTGTCCACCACATGGCCCAACGTTCGCATTCAAGAATAAGATCCTTTTTCTTGTTTTTCTCCCGTGATTTCTTAGAAGTGTTTCTGGAAGTCTGAAGTAGCTGAGGCAAGGTGTGCGTGGGAGTCGAAATGCCTGGGAAGGGATCTCTGTAGGTGGCAGATATCAACCTCCTACAATGTCTTTAGATTCCTTCTCGGATGTTTCAACCCCACTCACAACTTACATCAGGTGACTGCTATAACTTACATGATGGTGGGGCAGGGCAATGTATCACAGAGGTTTCACACCCTGGCCTCAATGATGGGAATGACCTTTGCCTTTTTTTTTTCATGTGATGACCCACATCATTAATAGTGGGTCACCTCTACTTGGACTTTTCCTCAAATAAGCCTCTTGGACGAGAGCCGAAACAGCTTTATGAACCTAAAGAAATCCAGCTGCCTTCTTTTTAAGCGCTCAACACCACCCTTACCCAGCTGACTCAGAAACCATAGAGAAACATTGCTGGTAGAAAGTCCCAACAACACCATATTTCACACAAGCTGTCACAAAAAGTTGTGGCATGTGACAGAACACTTTGGAGAATGTTTGCTGCTTTGCACTTCAGGGCCACTGTGATATTTTTCACCATTTAAATGATTGTTTGATCCTGAGGACACAGTGCCAACATCGGCTACACAACGAAACGAGAGGAGATGGTTATTAACAACATTCCTGTGTGCAGCACATGCCACAGCAATCTGCTTTGTGCATTTCGTTTGGGCTAATTTTGGAACATAATCATACTCAGAGCAAGAACAGCAAGAAAAGGCATTCCCAGTGCCTCCACTTCTTCACGCACTTAATTAGATGGTCACAATTAGTGAGACTCTAACCTGGGAAACCACTTCAAAAGGTGAAAGTTTTGAGCTGGATGAGGGGACAATTACCGCATCCTCAGCTTGGAGCGCGTTTTCACACCTTGTTCTGTATCCGGGCAAAGCTCTCAGACCTAACTGCGATCTGCGGGGCTAATTAGCCTCATTAAAATCCAACAAATGCAAATGTCCAATTAATTCAGCACTTCTATCCTCGAGACTATTGTAAAAGCAAACTGTGAACAAAAGGAGGTGGAGGTCTTGGATGTGCCGCCTTCAAGGAGCAGAAAGTTGTAGCGGCTGTGTTGTTTTGCTCTCTGCTGCAAACTGTGGGGTCCAGCTGGTGGTCATCAGAGACAATAGGGATCAACAGAAGAGACAAGAATTCATCCTTTTTTTTTCTTTTTTGAAAAGATTCTTTCAAATACACCTGCTGCCAGAAATGCCATTAAAATGTCAGCTGTCTGTTTGTGGTTTGACAACATGCACATACACATAGGTTTCTTCTCTTTCCCCCCCCCCCCCCGTCTAGCCTTAAAACACCGGTTGAAGGTCAAACAGAGCAAGATCAGGGCTCGAGTCGGTCACAGGAAAATGAAGCAGCTTTTCCTTTAATGACATTCACAGAGGAAATAATGGGGAGCACGGAGAGAACAGAACGGCTGGCAGACTATTCTTCAGATCGCATTCATGCATCTGCAGCGAGCCTTGTGCATGATGGGACATGACAATATGACAGCTGCTTCTGTTGCTTTGTTTCCGCGGGTCAAACGGAGTTTAATTCCTCTGCGGAAATGGAGGGAGGGTTACATGTTGTCCTCGTGGCTCCGTTATTTAGTGAAAACTGGACCTCAGGTTGAACCAACTGTCCTGCTATTATCTATCAACTTTGAAGTTGAAGGTTGATGTTAAACAGAAACTGGAACAA
>VOQK01027930.1:31185-47678 GCA_015052645.1 Benitochromis conjunctus
TCCACTAATTTCTAACTCTGTGTTCTTAAACACAGCACTTAAAACCAAAAGTCCAAGCGCTCGGTAATGGTCTGCTCTGAACACATAAATATTGTGTGTGCGAGAGCAACAGAAAGAGAGAAAGGGCAGGGAGAAATAAAGGAGACGCATTCATCACCGTGGGCTCCATTACACTCCTCTCATCAGTTCTCATTTAAGGGGCCGTCCTGGTTCTCCTCTCTCTGTAATGTTCCCTCTCATTGGGGTCAAACATCAGATTAGTCAGAGAGAACATGCGCTGTAATTCTTAGTTTCTCTGTAAAGACATTCATCTTTGTCATTGAGTTTTGATGCACTGCTGTGCATTTATTTTGATTAGAAGAGGTTTTCATTATTGCACAGAAAAGATCAGAGAGGCGTGCGTACCTCGTGGTAGGTGTCTTCTAACTCCCCGTCATATATCCACCTGTAGAGGAAGTTGAGAATGGGGTGTGACACCAGGCTGAGGATGTGTTGAACAAGCGCTCTCATCTGTGGGTCACCCGTTTTGCCGTAGGCATGAACTGCTGAAGCCAGCTCGCCACCCTTACGACCTAATGACACACAATGTGGGGACACTTGGAATGTTATATTCAATTAAGCATGTTCACCCACCTACACCAAAACCAACAAGCACGTGTCCACCCACCCTGGCAGAAGTCGACGAGTGCGGCGAGCGTTTTGAGCCTGACTTTAGGGTCGTACATCCAGACCAGCAGCCTCCTGAGGGTCAGACTGCTCTCTGTGCACACGGTCACACCCTGGTCATCCTCCACCTGCAGCTACAGCACAGAGAAATTACCTTAGACTGAGTGTCTGCCGACTTTTCCCATGACACATTCCCACATTGTCAGCACTAATGTTATTTACCTGCGAGTGGAGGACAGACAGCAGCCTGTAGTACTCCTTCAGCTCCTGGTGGAGCGAGGCACAGAAGCTCTGAGTGGAAAGCAGGGGAGACGAGGCGAGGTCGCGGGTGGAGAAACACAGAAACAGAAAGGTAAGCACTAGTTGAGGACTGTGTGATAAAACTGACACGAACAATTAATGCACATGTCAAACGTGCACACGCACTCACACACCTGTCCGACCAATCCAAAGGCCCGGTCGAGGCTCCTGGCATCAGTGTACTTCCTGACTTTGTTGTGGAGCCAGCCAAGTTCAGCAAGTCTGCTGCTGGTGTCCCTGAGGGACTTGCACAGCACCACCTAGTGAGTCAGACCAGACATGACAACACATATAACCTCTTCTGCTGGTTTATTCTTCCACCAAGGCCAGAGCGGTGGCAAAGCTATGTCTGTTTGCCAGTTTGTCAGCAGGACTCGCCAAAAGCTCACAAGCTGTATTTCATTACACTTGATAGAAAAGTGGGCAAAAGAAGAACCCATTAAATTTTAGTGCAAATTCTGAGACGTAGCACTGACTTTGGAAAACGACTGCATTGTCATATTGTTCTTCTAGTTAAGCGTATGACAAAAAGGGCCAGCGTGATTTATAATGCCATGTAGCAGGTATTACGTATTTGACCCTGACAGCAATCCAAATACTGGAATCGTTACTCTCGCTTATTTTATGGCATCGCTTATTTTGAAACTCTAGTTTTAGTTTAATATTAGACCTATGGAAAGGAATCTCTAGCACAGATTTTATAGACATAATCAGGGTATAATTAAAATCTTAATGAAAATCACATTTTAAAAGCCACTTTGATTCGATCGCTTACTATAGTTTTATGAACGCTTCCTCTATAACTAACAAGGCCGTCCTGCAGCAGACGACCTTCCGGGGCTGAAAAGTTCGCATTAAATTTTCATCTGCTTAACAAAAACCTTTTATCCCGGGAACCTTACGGTGAGCTTAAGTGGCCAAAGCAGCCTCCAAAATATCTCCATCCTTGACTGATATATCTGTGCTCTCAGTGGCTCCGTCTCCATCAGGAGGACCATGTCGGCAGATCGAACACAAGTCTAAGGTTAGCGTCACGGAGTGAGAATATGGGACGACTTCCATCTATGGCCTTCCCATCGATAATGTGGCGAAAAGGGGAGGAGAGGAGGAATTAAATAAACTAACAGGACAGACAAAAAAAGACGGAGAGTGGGAGAAGATCGATGTGACTTGGAGCCAAAAAGCTTTATATTGATCTGTTGAATCATGGTTCCAAAGTTCAGTCAACAAAAACAGTCTTGATTTCATATCATCTATTATGCCTAATAAGGAAAAGTGATCTTTGAGCGGCTGGAGCTCCAGGACTTGGATCTCATGTTTCCTGCAAGTCACAGTGGGATGGGTGAGGATTATTACTCTATGAAATATGTGCACCCTGCTGAGCTGATTGGTCTATTAAGAGCTTTTACAAGGCTAGACGGCGGTTCGGATACCTTGCTGTCTATTTTGTAGCAGTTATCCTGCGCGCTCATCTTGATGAACTTGCCGTCAATTCCCTGGAAGACGTAAAGGATGTCCCGCACCAGCGCCGCCTCGTTCACCTCACCTGTGCATGCAGAAAGTGGAGGATTATATTGTGTTGGAGGGAAAGTGGGAAATGAAAATGAAACTTTAAGATCTCATCGTACGAGTGACAAATTGAGAGAGATCTGCTCAGAGCCTGCTCCAGGGTGCTTCCTCTGAATGCAACATGTTATGTATTTAGAGTGTATGGAGGTCCAAAAGTGTAAACGTGCAGACGTGAAACCCACACTGTATACACGTCACTCACCAGCTGGGTCACCATCTCGGCGAGGACGCACCACTCTGGCGGCGGGGACCGGAGGGCCAAGGGGTGGCCGAGTGGCAGGTGGAACCAGAGCGGAGCTGGGTGAGGAGCTTACAGGAAGAGTCCAGGCTAACCGTGAACCCAGAGGCTGACCGACTCCAGCTGCAGACTGAGGTGGCTGACTGAAACACAACAGCACATTTACTTTGGTTATGGCTGTGCCATTGTCATTTTACCAACAATTCTGGATTTTGCATATACATCTGCTGTTTTTTATTCATTTATTTAGTTATCTTTGCACTGAATGTCATATTAGTTATGACAGTTATAGTGTTTTGCCCGAGTGACGACTTCTAGGGCTGAAAAATGAAACCAGCATGAACGACTGCAGTTCCTTTAGCGGCCACTTGAGGCTCACATTTGCCAAACTACTCATCAAAGACTCCTTAAACATGTTAAAATGACCAACTTAACAGCATCAAAACCATTATTCAGTCTAACCGGTCATTAACAAGTGTGTGGTTGGCTTGAAGTTTGGGGTGTTTTAGCTATTTTTACCAACAGTTTTGAAAATATAGCCAGCTGTAAACAGCAGCTGGCGGCTGGGTCTCACCTTGGATAAGTGGAGTGACTGAACTGAAGCTCTTAACTGTGCTGTCGGTGCCTTTTAAAGCATTTTAAATTCAATTATCTGACCAAAATGGTTGTGCATCAGTTTTGATGAGTAAAATCAAAGTACGAGTCCGTTACTAGTTAGCAGGTTCCCGTGTCTATGCGCTGGATACAGCTCCCTAACTAAGCTTCCTAGCGTTAGCTAATAAATTATACTGACTCTAAAAAACACAACGTGGCAACAGCCAAGATGCAAATATTGACAAAATAAGAGGTCATGCGAGTGAGTCCAGGATTGCCTTAGAAACCAATGGATGAGGGTGGTACCGTGTTGAAGTGGTTAGCATTGCAGAGTAAGAAAGTCTTGGGTTCAAAGCCACTGGCCACATAATAAACAGTATAAAGCACATAAAAATGGTATGGAGCTCACTGTTGTCATGTGAAGTGACCGATGCGGTGAGCATAAATGGGACCTTAACCCTGCAATATACTGGTGACATGCCCAGGCTGTACTCTGCCTCTCATCCAATCAAAACTGAGACATTGTCCCACCTCCCCAAGACCCTGAATTGGACGTGGAAGAAAATGGACGTGGCTACGTCCTTCTTTTATATACAGTCTAAGGTTCTGACAATCGCAGCAAAGAACAGCTCACAATCAAGATTTGTGTTCAAATTTGGAATTTCTTTGGAAATTCAGCAGTTACTGTATTTTTTTTCCTAAGAACCTGAGTGTCCTCACCACACTTTTTGACACCTTGGAAGATACTGGAACAGTCATTCAATAAAGCAAGCCCAGCACACATCATTGTTCTGTTAATTACTGTAATTATCACTGTGTGTTCTCCAGAGCCACGGGAAAACTTTAAGTTTTCAAGAGGAAAAAAATGCCCTTTAAAGGCTTAAAGGTGAACCCAGACAGCCCAATGGTCATTGTTTACTAAAGGCTCTCTTCATTATTAATGATTATAAATGGGACTAAATGGACATAAAACGGTGTTATAAGGATGAGAGGCAAGAGGCAAGTTCACTTTCTGCTGCTAAGTGATGCCTCTTGTATCTGACACAGGGCTTCTTACACAAAAACATCAGAAAAACAACCCTTCACTGCAGAGCTTTTCAGGAGCTTCTTAAAACCTCTGGCACGTGGCTCTGCCACGGAAATCTGAAGTGTTAGCAAGTCTATATGAAGATGCTCACCCTGCCAGGAGCGACTGTGGTGTTGGTGTAGGTCCATTCAGTGTGTAAACTCCTAGACTTGAAATCCCGCTGGTCCCGACACTACCTGACAGGCCGGCGCTCCTCTCCCCGTAGCCCAGGGCCAGGCTCTGTGGACGGGTGCAATAGAATGGGGTGGAGTGGGCGTCCCTGGGGAGGGCTTGGGCAAACAGTGCCCCATAGTTTCCAACCTAGGAAGGACAGTCAGACAGTGAAGGTCTCCAGAAAGCGCTAAAGTAGATCTATCCTGCTTTTCTTTGTTTCTGTTGTATACTGTTAGAATGGTGGGATGCTCATATCAAGAATCGGTGTATACACACATGTAACCACTATGAACCAAAAGCTCGAGCTTTTAAACATTCAGTTGAAGTTTTTTTTTCTACTCTTGGCCCTGTATGATGTCACAGAGAGGGGATATCCTTATATATTGCTCATGGGCTAATAAATGGCTGTGAGCACTGAAGCGTCCCCTTCAGATCATCAGTTTGTAACCTCACCTGAGGTGTTGACTCAAGGGCCAGCGTAAGCTATATAAGAATTACTTTTAACACTGATTCATGCAAAGCTAATCTAAAAGATCAAATAATAAGAATACAGAGTTAGAAATGGACATAATGATTTTAAGAGTTTGTGAGTGTGTGTGTCTCACCCTGCTGGATGGTTTGCGGGGGTCTTCAGAAAGGCTAAGCAACAAGTAGAGAACCGACCAGCGATGCTTTAAAACACCCTGCAAACAGGAAAACAAAATAAAAGAAATACCACCTTCAAATCAATTAAATTCAGTTTCATTTACATAGCGCCAACTCACAACAACAGTCACCTTGAAGCTTTAAAGGTAAAGACCCTACAATAATACAGAGAAAACACCAAAAATCAGACAACCCCTTATGACCAAGCACTAGGTGAAGGTGGAAAGGAAAAACTCCCTTTTAACAGGAAGAAACCTCCAGCAGAATCAGGCTCAGGGAGGGGCGGCCATCTGCCATGGCCGAGTGGGGGTGAAGGGAGTGAGACAGGACAAAAAGCACCCTTTGGAAGACTCTTCCATTTAATAAACAAAACACTATTGTTTAGGTGACTCTGGCGACTGGTGAGACATATTAATAATGAAATGAATTAGTATACAATTAATGACCAGTACTGTATTATCAGCTCTTGTGAAAGCCTTACTCTGAACCAAATTAAACAGGCCCCTGTTTTATGCAAACAAGCTGTATCATGAGTCAAGTGGAAAATTGTTCCATTAAAGCTTTAATACCTCTGTGGGTAATAATACCTTTCAGAGAGAAATCCAAATACCAACCTGTGTCTGAAGTTTCCTGTGCAGCTCAGAGAACAGAGCTGCATCCGCTTCTCTCCGCTGCTTCAGCACTGCAAGAGCATTAAGACCGATTATGTTAGGTGGCGTGTCTCCTCCACGCCTGGCTCGTTTAACAGATGAACAAAGGTAGAAATGCACCTGTGCCGAACAGGTTTTTAATAACAAAAAGAAACCTTTCCACAAACGGGATATCGTTAAAACTGCAGACCAAGACAAAAGAAAGCAGGAAATGTATAGTGGAGGTTCATGAAGAAAGCCAGCGGACTGCAGAGCCCTTCTGAAAGCCCAAAGTTGCTAATCAAGATAAAACATGCTGTGTTTGTATTTATAACTGCTCTCATATTGACAACCAAACCTCCAGCTCTGGTACATCCTGTCACTGCTGGCATTTAGTGCTGCAGGACAAATGCTATTTCTTTAGCAGTTACTGGAAGACATTATTTCATATGCTCAAACTCACTCAAATTAATCTCATTAAAATGCCTGACTGTATCACATCATTAACCAATATAAAAAAAAATCCAGTTATCGCTTTTGTGGCAATGTTGCAATTAAAAAGAAAGAAAAAAAAGACTAAGCAAAAACTTGTTGTCATAAGTCCACCTGGGATAAATAAACGCTGTACAGTAAGTGCTTTGCTATTTTGGTTTTACTGTCTGCAGCAAAGCTTGGATCAATGTTTTCCCACTAATGGTGTGACCTTGCTCCCATTTAAGTCAAATAGGATTCTGTAGTATGGTGGAATAAAGATTTTCCAGCACATGTATTAAAGCTGGCATTCTGACATAAGGAGATCAGATGTCACAGTGACTAAATGAAGTAATATACGGTGGATTATAATGGATTTGCTTTCACAGAGGAAGGGAGGGAGGAAAGCATCAACCCAATGCCACTCACGCTCTTTCTTGATCTTCTCTGACACCAGGAACTCGTCTCGTTCAATAGTGGGGGCATAGTTACTGCCAATGACTCGTACTGCGTACTGGAACTGGTGGGCAACTTCAGCTGGAAAAAACAAATAACAAGACATCACTAACAGCTTGAAGGAATGTACAAATGACAGAGTGTGTTGACTGGGGGAGTTTGTCCTCCTAATACATCATGACATTACTTATAATGTTATACTTCTTTTCTGAAAGTAAAAGCAGGATATAACAAAATGAACTTACAGACCAGGAGCGTGCAGATTTGCCATTACTTTAATAAGGACAATGCATGACGGGACAGTGTTACTAACTCTTTGGATACAGATTTTAAAAACTATTTTTCATTGCAATTGCAAAGGTTTTGTGCCTTTGACCATAAGTGACATAAGTAAAAAAAGAAAACACGGCTTCTGCCGCTATCTACAACAGGGGCCTGCAGCTAGCCAGGCGACTGCATCCAATTTACCACACAGATTAGAATCAGAGCTAAGTGGCTAGCAGTCTCACAGATAACCGAGAGAGGCGAAGCACTTTATTTGAGCAATAGTAACGGTGTACGACAGCGACTCGTGGAAGCACAGCGAAGCTGTTCAGCGGGATGTGCAGCATCTGGCCAAGCCAATAGGGTGACAGATACGAGAACCGAGCCCCCCGCTACGTCCCGTTTTTCAACACAGCTAAAGCGATAGCCACATAAAAAAATCTATATATTTTCTTAATCATTTAAATTTGACATTATAGTGACTTATTTACTCTTGAAGGCTTTAAGAAATTAATAAATCCCCATTTTCAATTCGGCAATTGCCCGAAAGACTGAGCAGCAGCTATTTAAGTAAAACTTCAACCGTTTTCTACAATATTCAGTCTGAAAAAACAAACCGGGTGAGTAGGCGCCCGCTGCTTAAAACGTTTAATAAACAGAAGAATCAGAGCTGTCTAATGTGAAAAATTAATGCCGAATTTGCCACTGGAAGTCAAAGACTCACATACTTTTTTCCTGTTTTGTGTGAAGCATGTATGATTAATAACAGGACGCGAAACAACAAAAAATTTATTTTTTGAATGAGGTTAGGTTTGGCATTTCCTGACTAGTACAGTAGTGCAGTAGCACGCAGCTTGCTAGCGGTAATGGATGTACCTTCGCTTTTCCCCGTGATTCTGCAGCAGAGGCTTTGGAGAAGGACGTTAGGCGATTTCTGATCCAGGGTTGCCATGCTGTCCGTGGCAAATGTGCAGTGTGTTCCCCAATAAATGAATAAATGTGACTGAATAATATGAACTAACTCCAATTCCCCACTACGAGCAACGCCATTTTGACAACTTCAGGCAAGCTAGGAGAATTTGACAACGACCAGCGCCATTTAACTTCAAAATAAAAGCATAAAGTTTGTCGCCTGTTTCGTTAAAAACATGCACAACACTAATGTGCAAATCAAAATTAGAAGCACCGTTGCGCAAAAATAACAAGACATACATACGGCGTCAAGAAAGCAAGACAAGATAACCAGATATATGAATGTGAAAGGGGAACTTATAATGGAAAACAACTTTTGAATGGGCCAAAGGTGCAACATGTATACCGGATGTTTTATTATCTACCAGTCCTATTAATTAAAAAATAAATAATGAACGGCATAAATAGCAAAATAACTAAAAGTCTATTTATGGCATATTATGGCATAAGTTGTTACAGTTGAAACGTAAATCCATCGCGTAGGTTTTATTTGGAAGGTTCCAACAGGAAGCCGTTGTTATTATTTTTGTTTTTACGGCGGACTTTCAACAGAACCCGCCGAAAACCATCTCCAGGAAACAGAGCGCGGACAAGTGGATGAAAATATTTCCCTCCTGAAACGGGGTGCCATGAATTATTTTGTTCTGACCCCGCTGACCTGACTAACAATTAGCAATTACAAACCGATGCGTCACGACAGCAGTAATAACTTGTAATAATGATTCTAAAATATTATGAAAATCTCTTCTCATTTTAAACCGAGCTTGAAAAAGTGGGTGAGATTTCAGATGCAAGAGGAACAGAAATTTTGCCTTTCAAATTCCTTATTAGTTGTAACAGAAAACTGTAGTTAATGCAAGTAATAAAACAACAAATAAATAAATGAAATTAGTCTTACGCTGAAAGTTGTGTATTTCTAACATTTTCTGTAATGATTTCAGCACCATCTCTATGGACAGCACCAGGTTTTTTTTATTTTATTTTAAGTTAAATTTAATTCTTTAATTGGCGCAGCAGGGCCCGCAGAGAAATAAACCCCTAAATATCCCACAGTTAACCGAGACACCCAATCAATAATTACTCATGACAAACACTAGAGCGCGCATGCGTTCACCCCCGGTGCCAGAGCCACCACCTGGCTCCGCGTGACGTAGATGAAAGAAAATCTCCTTTGGCCGCGACGCGAGACAAGAAGATTATTAGTACACGCGCCGAGGGGGGAGAGAGAGAGGGCGCGCGAGAGAGCTGGATATTAGTTTGGCTTCTAGTCTTTAAGGAGGAGCAGCGCTGCTCTGTGACTGTGTGAACTGTCTTCAAACTGTAGTAGAAGACGTACAGACAGACACTCCCCCCGTTTAAAGCCCGTTACCGGGTCCGTAGGTGAGTTTGGAAGCGAGTCCCTTTTTTCAATTCAGGAAGAAGAAGAAAGGGGAGAAGAGAAAGTCATGGACAGAGGAGGAGAATTAAAAAGAAGTTAGCGCCCGCAGTAAAAATAACCTTTGGAGGAGAAAAAGACACAGAGAGCAGAAGAAGTGTCCGGAGAGGAAAGAGGAACAGGATGGGGATGGATTTCAGCACTCTGCGTACTCTTATCAGCCGATATGTAAGTTGTTTTTTCCTTTTTTCCTTTTTTCTTTCTTTCTTTTCTTGTTTTTAAATTAAATACACCGGTCATGTTCACATTAGCATGTGCGTCTAGTTGCCTACAAACCAAAGCTATTTCCATTTTAAATCAAACCTGTGAACTTTTTTTGTTATCACGGTTGGTT
Organism: Benitochromis conjunctus; assembly: GCA_015052645.1. Taxonomy (NCBI): domain Eukaryota; kingdom Metazoa; phylum Chordata; class Actinopteri; order Cichliformes; family Cichlidae; genus Benitochromis; species Benitochromis conjunctus. The sequence goes on from VOQK01027930.1 coordinate 40,999, forward strand.
TAAAATTCCGACGAAGCGGCTCTCAGAGGATTAGGTTTCAATAAAGGGAGTGGAAAGCTGCTCTTTGAGGAGCGGTTGGGAAACTGCCCGACACTTACAAAAATTGTGTGACTCATTAACTTTTATCAATTTATATATTTTTTAACATCTTTTTCATGTCCCTTTAGTTCAACTTAAAACACTGACGTTTCGACAGTTTTAAGTTACTTTTTTATAAGTTCAAAGCGCCACAAATGACACTAGATCCCCACTACACTCATCTTTCCCCACTTAATTCTGAATCAGTGAAAGCACATGTAAAATGCACCTTTCATTGATATTCTTTAAATAAACTATTTATGTTGAAGCATGTGTTAAATAATAAACTCTCCTCATATCTCTTAGCGCTTAAAACATTTTATATCACATATATAAGGGAGAGATGATTTGGTATCTAAAAATTGTTCCAAGTACTCTGGCAGATGCTGTTCAGACACCTTTAAACAACAAACACGGTGTGATTTCAATGAGTGAAAGGTTGAGTCACCTCACAGTATCGGTAAGTGGGAGGTGTGTGTGTGTGTGGAGAGGGGGGGCTACCTACCTGCTCATGACAGAACATGCCAAGAAATGCAGACAGGCAGCTATTATCATTCATGTCATCATTGCCACTCAGTCTCATTTATTATGCTACCTCCCAGTAGAACTAAATGGAACATGAATTATGTAATCCAGTTGTTTTCTCCCTGCTAGTCAAATCGATGGGCAGCAGTGGAGCAGCCGACCTATATGGGTTACATTAGGCTCGGCAGTAATGTGCTTGACAATAATCCAGACAGTGCGAGCCCTGCTCACATGAGAGCCAGTGAGGTTTATACCCCAGCTCCGTGCTCAGTTGAAGCTTAGGCACTGCTTCCCAACTGTTGCAAATAGCTGATTAAATACAATTCCCTGCTGTGTGGAGGGTGAAATGGAGCCATGTAGCTAGAAGCATGAAGAGAGAAGCCGGTGACTGGTGTAGGATGTGGGATGCTGATGAGGTCTGATGCTGTAATTGGTCTGGATAAATGCTTTAGGTAAATGGGTTAGGGCTAAATTGATTGCATTGCTGCTGTGATGGAAAGAGACTGCTGAATACTTAAGATCAGGGTCGGGAACATTCATCTGTTTGTCAGATGAAGGATTCTCCCTGTGACCACATCTGTACAGTGAAGCTTAATCTAAATTCAGGCTTTATACCATTTCTGCTATGATGTAAAGAGCGCATGTTATGAACAGGCTGCTAAAAACATGCTAATAACAAATGTCTGTGGAGTATTTAAATATGATAATCGGTTTAATTTTCAGGTGTTTATAATGACATGTAAACACAGTAATAATGCGCCTAGCATTTTAGTCGTGTTCTCATCTTCTGAGTTTTCTAATTATTTCATGTTTAGACTCGTTTGTGGCTGTAATTCAGAAACCAGTCCCCCTTGAGTCTCTGAGCTTTGGGCACGTTGAGATTTGTTTCACAAATAGACGTAACAACCGTGACAGATTTTACAGTGTGATAAAGGATCCCCGTGATTTCACAATAGCTCAACAATAAACTGAACTGAACTATGAGAGAGTTTTCATCATTAAAGCTTAGCGTGTGTTTCTATTAACATGCCAACACATGCAGTAAAAGTTTTAAAAAGTAGCCAAAGATCAGATCATGCAGCTGTGTGAATTTGTTAACTATAATGCCTCACACAGAAACATTAGAAGGCCCACTGTGCATGTACTGAGATTTTGGTTATTCACTCTATAAATAAATCAGTGTTTTTGTGCAAACAGAGTGCAATTGACAGTATTGGGTTACCTACAGTATATCTTTGTTCTAAAAAAAAACTAAATATTGTGTCGAGGCTCATTGTTTCTTTAAATGAGGTGGTGTGAGAAATGTTTAGAGTGGACGCATGATGAAAAATATATCTGTACTGTAGATAATCTGCCGCCTTGTGTTGTGCCCATCGGTCTTGTGCGATGTCAGTAGAAGCCACAATAAATTCTCTTATTGCGATTGTGACTTTCTGTGTTATACAGGCTTGCAGAGGGAAAGTACAAATTAAATAAACAGGTTTAACTGGGGTTGTTTTGTACCCGTTTGTTACCCTTCGCTCTGCTATGGGGTGTGGATCGTGGTGGTGAAAGTCAGTCTCCTCAGTCGCTGCCCCCTCAGATTAGGTAAAAGCCAAATGATGTTATATAAGCCTACAGTATAGCTCTCTTTAAAAGAGTAACATGCAGAGTTCTTCATGTAGTGGCTGCCTGTCCTGTCTAGACCAGCTAAAAATCTAATGTGATGCTGGTAGCACCAAGAGCTCAGAGATGTAGTGTAGTTGTTTCAAAACAGGTGGCACACCCTGTTTTGTTCTTTTCTCAAGTTAATTTTAGCCACTAAGTACTGTTTTATATATTTTCTAAACTCTCTTCAGTGCTTCTCCTGAAGTCTTTTTTAGGAGATGTCAGGAGAAGCACTGTGTAATTGGATTATGTAACAGAATTATAAAAGAGTTTGGAAAAATCACAACGCTGCGGTCAGCTTTCTGTCTCATGAGCGGCACAGAATACAAAGTTAAGTTTTCTTCAGAATTAAACAGATCCAGTGACTTTGTGTCTGTCAACACAAATCACCCACAATGCTGCACAATATGTGGTAAGATCCCAACAGCAGACACAACTGCTGGTGCAAAGGGACAGAGCAGCTGAACGTAAACGGTGTTAAGTCATAATATTTGCCTTTACCCCCCCTTTTTTAAACTTTTTCATAGCTTTACAGACTTGTAGAGACTGGACTTGTGTTATAAAGAGTCCATGACAAGATAACTGATGCAACAGTAGGTTAATAACACACATTAGTAATACACTGGAGGATATGCTGAAAATGTAATGGACAGGAGTTGCACAGCATCTCTTTACTTTCACTATCTGAAAGGGATATCAAGCCATCTGAAACTAGCTAATAACTGAACTATAACGAGGGAGAGATTTCTCAGTCCAGCTCTGCACTGACTGATTCATCCCACACAGCACGTTTGTATTGGTTTGACCTCTTGTGGACACAATACAAATGTTGTATTCATTTTACACTGTGCAGGAGATTTTCTTTCTTTTTCTTAAGGAACAATGTCATTTTGACAGCTTGCATATTTGTTTGCTTTGTAAACAGAACTGGACTTTTACTGTTACAATAAAAAACAGCAGAGTAGCAAATACCAGAACACTGAAATGTAGAACTGGAGCAGAAATGAGATCTCACTGGTTAACTGACAGCTGCCCACATGCGTTACCTAAATTTAATGAGTAAAACTAGCCTCACCTAGTGCCTCTCATTTATTCTCTGTTGGTTCTTCTGATAGATAAATACCTTGCTATATTTCAAAATAATATCAGTAGGCGTTCAACACATTAGTCGCTGTTTTGAAGGTATTTTCCTAAATAATCATACCACGTAAAACTAGAAAAAAGAGAAAATAAATTATTTTGGCTTACAGACTGAATAAAGTCAGACGTCTTTGGAACGTCTTTAAGATCTTGCAGTTTTGGAAAAGGTTAAAAACCCTTTAAATGTGCTTTTCAGTGCTTTTAATAAAGCCAATGCTTAGCCAAGTGATTTTTTGTGTAACCATACATAAGAGTATTGGGCTCGTGCAAAACCATACACTCACACATAGACCAATGCACCAAAATCAATACACAGCATTTGAATTGTTTAGGACTGCAACGATCATTTGGTCAGTTATTTTATGATTAAATGAGTAAGCTACTTTCAGCTGCCCTCTTGCCACAGCGGGTAGCTCTGCATGTGTGATTTGGCAGAGTTTTATGCTGGATGTTCTTACTGACACAACCTCAAAGGATATCGGTGTCTCCAGCTGGAATCTAACCAGCGGTCTTTTCTTTTCCAAGCAAATCGTATCACCAGTTTTTATCATATCATATCATAATGTTAGAAAGTGGTTGTAAATCTATCTTATTCTGAATAAATTTCACATTGCTACATTACACTACTACGAATACTACTTTGTAGACTGTAACTGTGAAAATCAAACATTATAGATATCATGTTCGTGTATTAGGCGTGTTGAAGCAGCCAGGCAGCATTCCTCTCCAGCTACCTAATGTGGTTTCCTGGAAGTCCCGCTGGTCTCTTTTTGGCTTCCTGCCTTCACGTACTGGATTAAAGGGTTACTGCTGTTCACTATACCTTCACCCACTTAATCCAGTTTGCAGCTATACTTTCAGATCTAAGCTTATCACTAAACACCTTACTCCTTATATTCAGCCTGGTTTTATTGTCTACTTAGTTCACCACTCAGCAGGCTGTATGTGGAGTATGCTAACTGATCCATGCATATGAGGCCGCAATAAATGTTCACGTCAGTAGTGGCTGATGATCATGTTGCTGTCTCTATAGTGTCATTCATGCACATTAGTAAGAAGCAGGTAGATGGGATAGTTGTAGCCAGTTGACGCAGAGGGCATCAGATCATATGAACTCCTTGGCTCCAAATGCTTGTCAATAATTCATTAGTAGACTGGCTGACAATGAAGACTGATGTTTGTGTAACTTGCTTAGGAGTCTGCTCACTGTGGGGCTCAGGGATGCCCCAGGTGGCTTGATGGGATTCCAGACGGTCCCATCTAACCACCAGTGTGTTTTAATCACTGCAGGATATAATTGTACAAACGAGGTTTGGTGGAAAACTGCAAAAAATGTCCTAGCTGGCTTTTCTAACTAATGCCCCTTCCCACAAACCTTACACTAGTGTACAGATGGAGGATTTCATTGTGCAAATAAAGTCTAACTTGACTTAACTATCAGGAAGGGCCTAAAGGTTAAACTAAGTTAGTCAAGCCTGAAGAAAGGGTTACAGTTGTGAGTGCTACTTAATACTACAACACTCCATTTTTACTTCCTCAGGTTCAAACAGCAGAATTCACACTTCAGCAGTGCCGCTGCTCTTCAGCACTTCTGAATGAAACGACTTGTAATTTCCTTCTACATTGCACAGGCATGCCATGGTGTGTCAGAAAAAAGGCAGCTTTTATGCTAAAGGAGAGCCAAGTTGTTGTGACGCTCAGTAGTGGCTTTTGAAGTTTACTCACGTGTAGCCTCCTCCGGCATCGGCGGGTTTCCTCTTAGTGACCCCCATGCTAACAATTAAACAGCTGCTCACCCATAATGTCGCAATCCACACAGTTCACCTGGCTTAACCTCTTTAGGTAAAGGATTCACAGGCTCTTACTAAGCCATCTGGTCTCGGGATTGTTTCACTGCTTCACTAGTTGCTGCTTCTTTGTTTATCTGCGTTAACTCCCAGGACTCACTAGAAAACCTGAGCGACGAGGAGCAATTTAGAATTAAAAGTACTTTCTTAATATGTATAGATTGTAAAAATATGCCAGATTCAGAAGGCAGAAGAAATTTCCAATTTTATTTTAATCAGTTGATCATCTTGACGTCAAACTATTATATGAGCCACATAATGTTTTTCAGTATTAAGCAGATAAACCCGCTGCAGCCACGTTGTATCTTTATTCTACATGTACTGTGACAACAGCTTTTGTTTTTCTTGGGTACGGCAACATTTCCCAAATGTTAAGTCCACTTTAAAATGAAGTAATGTCAGCTAGTGGTCTGTCATCACCTGCTGCATTTGTAAATTGGTATGTGTCAAAGTCAAACAGAGCATTACTTCTTTCCTTGTGCTATTTGGATATCTATTCGAAATCTGTAGCAGTTCAATTCTGAATTAATTCAAAGGAGTAAATCATTTTTGTTGCATTAATGTTTCTACACCAGCTTGTTAACATTTTGTTTTTATGTGCTGACACTTTTGAAAAACATTTTGGCTCCTCACGATACTGTCTAAGCAATACCTGCAGTGGAGTGTTATAGGTCCATTAAGAGCCTGTATCAGTGTCGTCGCAGTAACATTACCAGTATATTACAGCTCAATGAACAAGGAGACAGATGATAAATAGCCTTAGGTTAATGGTGCATAGAGACCTCTATCCAAAGAGAGAGAGGCCGATAACAGATACGGAGGGCGAGAGATGTTGTTAGAACTTGGGTCATCATAATAACATTGCTCCAGGTTGCCGGTGAAAGTGCTGATGGAGGCAGGTGTGCACCTTAATGTTCCCCCTGTCTGAGGGAATGATAGCCGGTCGACTCTCTCCTGGAACACCATTCCCCACGGCCCGCGTGTCAGAGAGGAAGACAAGTGAAGTGAGCCGCCACCCCTCTTTCCAAAACGCTGATGATGCACTATAAATATCACCCCACCCCACTTCCATTTAACCATAAAGCCTTACACCTTTTCCCCCTACTCCTTTGCTTTGTTGGTTGGAGACATTAGCAGACAGTCATAAAAGGACTATTGATCATTTGGATTTTTGGCAGGTAGTAAGTTTCCTTATCTATAAATGTGATGTCACAGGAAGTGAAGTAAAATTTTGTCTACTTCAAAAGTTTGATTCCTTTTGTTGATGTTCTCCATTGGTCTAGGAATTCTGCAAGAATCTATCTACAAAGCAACTTTGAATAAAAGTCAAAATGAAACAATAAAATCTTAAACCTGTGTTACTTTACTTTTCTGTAACCTGTCCTTTGGGGCTGTACCAGAATATTTGGTCATTAAGCTTTAAATTGTTTGAAGGGGATATGT
>VOQK01027930.1:102293-117490 GCA_015052645.1 Benitochromis conjunctus
TGAATAATAAATTCAAAGTTTTTTTTTAAAAAGCTTTACAATATGATGTATATGTTTTCAAAGCCATTGCTCTACATTGGCTCAATTGCAGTGATGAACTTATAGAGAAATATCACCTGAATCTTTATGTAACTCATTTACAGTGCTTAAATTTATTAGGCTGTCCTAAATTAACAGCAATGGTAATTACAAAGATCCTTTTGAGTTTCTGTAATAGTTAACCCACCAGTATGTGCAAGAGTTTTTTATTCAAAATGCTATTTTTAATGCCAAAATATAATTTTGTTGTCTATGAATTTTCAACTTCACCATTTTACAAAAGTTAAAAAAAATAAAATAGTAAAGCACATTATTATTTTTAATTAAGATGCCAACTTAGTTATTTACTCGCATTCCTGGACAAATTGATTTTAGTGGTTGGATGTTATGCTTGATTCTCAGAGTAGTCCAGTGTGACGCCTCTAATTTGGGTACAAAAACATGAAGTCAGTCATTTTTACTTTGACAGATTTCTAAAATGCTTGTTTTTTCATTTTTATAACAGGCAGTCTAACAGATCTCAAGTCAGCAGCTTTACTGTTTTAAGCCAGTTGCGTTAATAGCAGGAAAAGCGCTAGAAACCCGGCGTTATGTCAAAAGCAGAATGGAGCAGAGTCTGGAATCACCACTTTAAAACTCACGCCATGCTTGAACATAAGACGTTTACGCTTCCTCTTTGACAGCATTATTTATTAACCAGTACAGATGATCAACTGTGATGTCAGGACATTTTTTTTTAACCAAGACCAAAAAAAAACTGGCAGCAGCTAATAATACGCACTGACATCGAGGTCAGTGAGGTCTATAAACCAAAAGCAAGTTTTCAAATCAGACAAAAATAGTGTTTCAACACAGAAATGACGCGCACTTTGTACTTCATGTCATTTGTACAGGTTCACATGAATCCTCCTCACAGTGCCATTAACAGTTACTGTGCAACTTCAGACAATAATAAAACAATATTTATCCAAAGGAGCTTTTTTTGATAAGAAAACTACAGAATCAGTTATTGTGATGACACTGTGTAGCATGTGCGGTTTTAATATATGTGAAGCATGCACGTTATTCTCCTACTGCTGTCTGAAGGATACACAAGCTAAAAGCGCAGAGGTGTGTGTGTGTGTGTGTGTGAGAGTCATGGCTGGGATTCACACAGATTGTTCTCTACTCTGATTTCTGATTCTGCTCATTGACTTATCTTTCAACTCCCTCGACTTTGAACTTAAACTGCTATTTTCTATAAACAGTAGAGACAAAAAACACACAAAATCCCCACAGCACAACACAGCTGACACAAAATGCACATCAAGGGTGTGGAGAGAAAGGCTGGGAGCAACAAATATGGGATATATATTTAACCAAAACTAAAGCTTCATTTTAGTCAGAAACTATATGCACATATAAGGATCTGTTCTCTCTATGTAACCACATGCTAAACTGCTTCTTACTGATGAACTACATAGTGTTTAAGATGAGAAAGAGGTTTTCGGTACATTAGGCAACAATAAACCAGACCAAGAATATATAGTTATCAGTTAAATGTGCAACAAGTCGTGGTTTCATATAGTTTTATAAACTGGGCAGCATAGGGATCTGCTGATGTAACGTAAGCCGAAGCATAACAACAGCATCTGAAAACCTTAGAGATGCCAAACTGTTCTTAGGCATCAATGAGCTGAATCAGAAATCAGTTTTAAATTAAATTAATCCCAGTTTGAAGGTATTAGTTTGAAGAGCCTAACACTGGTGCACGCAGCACTCTGGTTCAGGGAGCGAGCGGTCCCAGCCTCAGCTCCACGTGGTGAGTGAGCCAGATGGCCTCAGCGGCAGTGTCGGCTCCCTCCTCGCTCGGCCGGATGGGAGCAGCGAGGTTGCGGAAGTCGTGTCGGATCTTAAAAGAAACTGTAACATCCGTATCCTCTTCCTTCTGAGGGATCACTTTGATAAAGAAACCAATCTTGTTGGATTTCCTGAAGGCAACAACACTGTGGAAAAGACAGAGATATCAGGTGGAGTTTTCTCGTGACGTTACTGTCGAAGAGCGAGCGTGAGTTTGTGTATTAACTTACTCTGGGTCATCCTGGAAGTCCTGAGGTTCGGCTAGTTCATCATACTCAGCAGCAGCATCCTTTCCTGCTAAGAGTAGTTCCTTACTGGGCACTATAACCTGAAAAAATAACAATCGGTGACTTTTACAGCAAGATTTGAAATGTTAGCGTCACATTAAGATGAATTATTACACCTCTCTTTAAGTTAATCACATCTTAAAATGAACAAAGGTGGTTATTAAATAAAAAGATGTGTTTTACTGAAGTTGACACCTCGCATCATAAAAACTCATGCTCAGCTGACTGTTATATCTGTGTTGTGTTTAGGGGGGGAAATAAGTCATCTGGATCACACTTTTTGATAAATTTAATGCGTCTTTTCAGCTGTCAACAGACTTACAGAAAGAACAGATGTAGTACATAAAATATATGTAGGAGGTGGGTGAACTTAGCCTTGAAAAGTGGCGATAAAACTCAACCGAGCACAGCTTGATGTGGTTCACAATGTCCCTCAGGTGTTTGTATATCAGATGGAGCAGAAAGCCAGGACTGCACTCTCCGTTTGGCCATAATGTCAATGGAAATGGGTCATAGGGATGCTCTTATTTGGCCAGGAGCTCTCCCTTACCCGAGCTGGCCGTGACTTCATCACGAAAGAGGCCGGGAATAAAAAAAACACCTATAGTCAGAGAGCCTCAGTGCAGCAGGCAGCACAGTTAGCTGTGACTAACGGTATGAAGAGATGATGTGAAGGCTACAGACAACTCAATTTGCAAAACAGCTGAGCTGCTGAGTAAAATGTAAATAAATACAGAACAAAATGGCTTTTTCAAAGAACATATGCACATTTTATATTTGGTGCCAGCACACTAGAAAAAAAAAAAATGTTTACCGCTGTGTTGCATCACCTGTTTTTCTATCACTGCTTGTGGACCGAGGCGACCAACTGCTGCACTTGTGGAATCCAAATATTTTCCTTTTCTCACTTGATGCATTATCTTGCTGCTTGTGGCCTCCTTTGTCATAGTTTGTGTTTCACACCACACCAAATGTTTTCTATCAGTGACCGGTCACACAAGCAAATTAAGCACCCGGGCTCTTTTACCACAAAGATGCAGATTTCTGAAAGGAAATCAGTGTCACTGAATTCCTTTCAGAAATGTGTGGATTCTCTGAACCTATTAATGATATTACAAACCTCCGTTAAAAATAACGGATAAGTCTTTAATTATCTATAAGAGCCGCTCTTCTGGTTATCATTTAGAAAATAAGTCTGATATTTGCAGTCTGGTGTTTCATTCACTGTTACTTTCCAAAAAGCCAACAGTCAAAAAAATTAAACTGATAACCTAAAAGAGAGTTTAAAAACTTAATTAAAGTTGCAAAGTTTTGTATTAATTTTGGATCGACTGTTCTGCCTGTGTGTCAGTAGAAACTATAAAAAAATAAAATACCTTTGCAGTGCTATTAATCTCATCGGGGTCATTTTCCTCACAAGCAGTCAGTGTGACACGGGTGATGTTCTCCACTGGGTTGGTCAGGGTCAGCAGCACCTGGCTCTCCTAAACACAGTGAATGGTGGGAAAGAAAAAAATAAAAGACAAATGCTTTACATCAGGTATATTATTTTAGTCGGCGTTTTCCAAGTTTATGTGTACACTACCAGTCAAAAGTTTAGACACACTTCTCATTTAATGGTTTTTCTTTATTTTCATGACTATTTACATTGTAGACTCTCACATCAAAACTATGAATGAACACATACGGAATTATGTAGTAAACAAAAAAAGTGTGAAATAACTCAAAATACGTTTTATATTTTAGATTCCTGAAAGTATCCACCCGTTGCTTTGTTGGCAGCACTGCAAACCCTTGGCCTTCTCTCAATGAGCTTCATGATGCAGTCACCTGAAATGGTTTTCACTTCACATTCCCAGAGTTTTCATTCAACGTTGATGACAAATAGACCAAATAAAATGAGTTTTGGAAAACCGTAGATGCCGTGTACACGTGTAGAGATGTGTCTACAATGTAAAACCATTAAATGAGAAGGCGTGTGCAAACCTTTGACTGGTAGTGTGTACAGAAATTTTAAAAAAAATCTAAAACACAACGTTAATCTACCAAAGTTCGTGCAGACACTGACCTTCCCATTCCGGAGATTTGGAATGGACATAATTCTCACTTCTGGGATATAACTCCTGTGGGAGGAAGAGGAAGGCGGCTAGTCAATACACTAACATACCACCACAAAGCATTCTGTCACAGTGACCTAATGTCTCAAGTCCTGAAAACAAAACAAAACAAATGAAAAGCACACAGTGATTACCATCTCTACCTAATATGCTCATGCTTTTGCATGAAAAAATGTATACTGGTATAGTCATCCAACTAAACTACATTTATACGATAAACTGATCAACTTCACCAAGAATAAAGTTTCAAACATCAATTGAAGAGCAGCACTCACACAGCCACCAGCTGAATTTTAAACTTGATTGAAGTAGGATTAAACTCTGGCTTGCTCAAGTTGTGCTCGCATTTCTGAAGAAGGAAAAAAAAACACTCATGTAAATATAACCTATAAACAGAGAGGCTTTGATAGATATGGAACACTAAAAGCCTGAAGTGGTGCTGACCCTGCAGCGCAGCGAGCGCTTCATCAGGAGGTGTTTGTGTCTTGGGTGGAGCTGAGACGCCCCTGCAGGCTGGAAGTCAGGCTGCAGAAGCCGCTGTCGCAGCGTGGTCACTGAACGACGAGAGAAAACACAGATTGAACTCGACCTCACCTAGAGAAGCTCTCGGTACTCTTCAGTGAGCTCCAGACAAGAACTTACCTTCGGGTAAATTAATGGGTCTGGTGTAACAATCCTCAGGCAGGGGCTCCACCTCATCAAGGGCCTGAGCTGGTTCAATTGTGATCTCCTTCTGGTCTTCACCCTCTTTAAGGCTAATTAGATTAACATAAATACTGCTTAATTAGCTGTTGTTTCTCTTTAATGACGCTCTCTAAAGTAAGTGGAAGTTAATTACGTACACTGCAAAGAAAACAGTGCAGGTATTTTTGGAGGCTCTAGCTCTTTATAAATAACCTACTCACATAAAAGTTGCATGGTTACAGTTAGAACAAAGAAACTTTGGAAAACTTAAGGTTGATGCCTTCAAGGGCATCCAACTTTTCATACTTGGCTACTGAACAAGAGTCCTTTGAAACAGGAGACAACCAAGTACACATCACTCTTTTCGGAGAGTCCTCGCCAGCTTTACATTCGTCCCCTCGGTCTGACAGCATAGTTTATCAATACACTGCCTTTTGTCAGCTAATCATTAATTTAAAATGTTAGGCAGGGTCCTTGAATGAATTCTGGTGAGCGATCTCTGTTAACAATTATATCAGTACAAGGTGATGATGCAACTTGAGAAGGAAAAAAGAGGTGACAAACTGTTCATTGTGATGGATTAACTACAATAAGTATCTCAAGACAAGTTTCAAGGCTCTGTAAATTCATTTTTATGTCACCCTGTAATTAATCAAACTAATGGTTTGTGGACGGCAGAAAATTAATCTGAGTCACTGATAATATGCGTGTCAAAAACGTGAGACGTGGATAACAGGTGCTGACCTTGAAAGTCAAAAAAGTTCAACAGGACAAAACCGGTTGATGGGATGTGTTAAAAGCTGCAATAATTGCAGATAAACATAATAGAAAAAAAAAAGAAGAATTTAACTCACGAAAGGCCAGCCAGGCTTGATAGTGGAGCTCCAGGCCTCTGCCTCTGCAGTCTGGTTCCAAGGCCGTATTTTTCCTGAGTAGAATTAGAGGACGAAACATGATCAGAGAGCTGGCCTAGTGAAAACTGGAATCTCAAGATGATTATAAATATGCATCTACAGCTATTTATCTACATGACAAATACAACACAACATCCCGACCCCAAAAAGTTTTTTTTTTAAGGCAACTTTTAAAAATAAAAAAAAAGTAAAGAAGTGGAAAAACAACAAATAAAGAGCAAACTGTTCAAATTAGCTTATGGTAAGAGACAGAAAGAAGAGCCTTTGTACTCAAGAGTAGAGGAAGAGAATCAACTCATATTTAATGAATAAATGTCTTCAAAGAGAAAGATCTTCTATTGCTTCCCTCCCTCTGATCAACATAAAGGCTCCCCTTGTGTGGATCTCGGTCTCATTTACCCAAGGAGACATTCATGTGATCTGTGAGGTCAGTCAGTATCAGAGCAGACAGGAACAAATAGAAATAGAAAACGGTGCTACTGTAAAAGATGAGAATACCCAAATTGTGAAAAAGTACAACTCACCACCACATGAATAGTGTGTTGCTGGGGGGGTAAAAACCAAAATGTCAGAGTGCATAAGCAAAGGAAAAAAAAAAAAGGAAAAAAGAGAGAATAAAGAACAAGGTGAAACCAAAGTGATCAAGCAAAACATTATTGGCATTTAGTGACATGCAACGGCAACAGAAATGCATCAGTGATGGAAAACAACTGCAGGATATCACAGCTTAAGTGGCTCCACTGCAAAATAGGAAAGACGGATTTGCGTTAATGGGTGTTAATTGTTGTCAAAGAAGAAAACGGCAGGTGTGAACAATGCACCAAGCTAAAGAAGCATGAAGACCGCATCCAAGGCAGGGGGCATAAAACTCATTGTGCACATTTTCCGCTGTGTTCAGGCAAACCAAACTCGTGACTACCATGACATTTGTATTTTTAAGCAGGGTAACAGCATGGACATGGTGTAAATCCGTAAATCGAGCACAGCAAGTTTATTCCCGCTTGCAGGTATGGTTGAAGGTATGCAAATCAAATTATATCCTTACTGGCACAAAGAAATATTTCAGTATTTATTATTTAGATCAAAGTCGATGTCATTTAATCTGTTATTTGCAATTTATTGCTGCTAATCGCAATAACGACAAATCACACAGAGGCAACAGCTAACATGAAGCTGTTTATCTGTGGGGCTCAGAGAGAGCAGAGTACCGAGAACGCCAGGGGCATGCACTGTCGTCTCCTGGCCATCTTCTTCCTGTCCCTCTCCTGCTTCTCTCGGTGGGCCAGCTGCTGGTAATACTCAATCAGCTTGTTGATCTGGAGCAAAAAAGCAAACAAACAAGAATCAGTTCTTTATGTACTTTTAGAAAAACAGACTATATTATAATTTAAAAGAGAACTGTATACATATCATATCAATACCTATACTATCACATAGATTTATTATGTCCCTATATGCAATACAATATATATTTTTTAATTAATAGCTTGGCTGATACTGGCCTATCACAATAATGATATTGGTGTATATGTTGCCTCATATGTATATAAATCCAGTAGAGATGGTGGTACCACCAAAAACATCATGTAAATTGCATTTGGTTGCATTTTGGAGAATAGTCAGGAAAGTCAACATGCTTTTCTGCACAATGTTATGATAAAGTATGTGCCAACCGTATGCAAACTATATGCAACTCAGGTCAAGTGCATACTGGATGTATGTAATTATTTTACAAGTTCATATGATTGCATTAAAGTGTGACACACTTAAATTATCCTTTAGAAAAGTGTGTAATAATAATAATCTGTAAAGATTAATACAATTTACTTCCTGCGATAACTACATGTGTGTAAAGAGGCTCATTGCAAGAAAAAAATAAATGAATGGGAGCATGTGCAGTTTGTTGTGGTAACCAGTTTTGTAGCCCAAGTAAATGTTCAGCTATTTAGTTTAGCCTGGGTTGCGTTAATGAGGGTGTCACTTATTCAGGGCCACATCGGTTGAAAACCAAGCAACGTGTTATCAGGAAACATGTGAGCAACTTGAGAAAAATTTCAATGGTCACAGGGGGGACCTACCCGCTGAGTATGAGGGTTCTCTGGCTCCTGCCATCCACCACTGGCTGCAGTGAACAAAATGCAAACATCAGACTTTAAGACAGTCGCAGAGAACAAGTACAGTCTTGACCTAAAAAAAAAAAAAGGTTAACTACTATTAGTGAACTAGCACTCACCAACTGATTTGTCAGCCATGCCCACATCCCTAGAGGTCCAGCGACAGAAGCCACAGGCCAAATAGTACGCTTTCTTCATGGCTGTCTTGGTAGGATCATCAGGCAGAGGAGCTGGGATGTTGGTGGCCCGAGTAGATAGTGTGTGCATGCAGCACGGGCAGTCAAAACAGTTTGCACACCTACAACAGATCACACCAATAATTAAGAATTAAACTACGGTCGCCAAGTACATGGTGACATAAGGGTTGGAATACAAATACGCAGCTTTTTCTATGAATCTGCAAAGAAAAAGCAAATCAATCTCACCTGTTCTTTTTAAGCTTAGCCTCTGCAGACGGCATGTTTTCCAAACAGCTGGGACAATAGTGGGAGTCCACCTAAACAACAGAGAAGTCAGTCTTAAAGTGTATTTTAAACAACCTTCCCAACTGCTGGATTATCAACAGTGTTATGAGGAATAAATAGGATTATCGTTGTACCATTCCTTTGGACAGTATGGCACAAAGAAAAATGGGGAAACCTATTTATTTCATTTGTATCTTTTTTTAAATTAAGTTAAAGTTAAGCTTTCAATCAAGTAGTAGTATATTGACAAATATTGGTCAGGGTATCTTATGATGATGGTGATGCTACTAGCCAAATCGTTCTGGGCGTGGTGTCTGTAACTTTGAGTAAATTTACAAGAGTTCAACAGTGAAGACGTTGAGATAAAAATATTTTGCTTGTGTATTTGTTTTAATTAGAGAACATACCACCACATCTTTATATAAGCTACCCTGTGCGTTTAATGCTAAAGCCGACGGACAGCAACGATTCGTTAGCTTGCTCTCTCTCTTCTTTCACACAGCGGAAGCGAAACCGTATAACCAATGAGATTAGGGGACTGTTTGATTGACAAGCGGCTTGGCCAGACAATTCAGCGTGTGGCTGAACTTGTCCCTCCCGCCTGTCAAAGCTAAGTGCAGGTAACAAAGTAGCTAGAAAAGGCTAACTGTTAGCGGAGGATGATAAGAAAAACATTAACGTACCTCGTGAGACACGCATTCCAGAGATCGTAGCTCACTGCAGTAGCGACAGAAATACAGCTGAGACAGGGGGGCTCTAATTTTTTTCTCCCCACGAACCAGATAGACAACTCTATCTGGCTGCAGAAGGGACGCCATCTCTGACGAACGTAGACGAGCCCAGCGACTCACTGCACCGTCTGCTTGTGTTGACGTCACCGCTGGTTGCTTGGCTGGAGAAACACAGCGAGCTCATCATCGCCCTCGTGTGGTGAATATAGAAAACGCCATGTTTGGGCTTTGGCCAGATATGTGTGTCAGATTTGTGTGCTTGTGTGGACTGTTGTAAAAACACATAGTTTGTTCCCATTTCTTTTGCTGAATGAAAAACAGGGAAAAAAGGTTGAAGTATATCAAATTACACAAGAACTAGTTTGAAAATCAGTGGAAACAGGTCATGAAACAGAGTGATGTATCCAAGTTTGAAATGTTTGGTTAAAATTATCGGAAAAAAAACAGTCAGATTTTGATCTACCTACCTATACTGTATGGAAAGCATCTACAGTAGTGTAGGTCTGTGTCTTTATGCTTTAAACTTTAAGATTTAACAACAAGAAAAAAAAATTTTTCTTTATTCTCCATAATATTAGAAAGAATCACATTTTTCTTTTGATTGGCTCTACTTAAATATTGAACAGTAATAACAGTTAATTCCAAAAATATTTCAGGATGAGACAAAGAAGATATGCCAGGAATCTGCACCCAAGTTCCTGTTGTGTTACGTGGAGTTTTGATAAGGCTGCATTTTATTTTATATATACTGCATAAAAGTATTTGTATGTGCATTTATTCATGTCCTCACAGCTCCTTGCAACTGATCATAATCAATTAAATTTCAGTATTTTTCCTTAACCAAACAAATTAATGGGATATTTGGCCCTTCTGGTGCCTCTTGCTTCCCCGCTGCATAACAACTTATTCTGGCCTGCAGATCTGATCCGAACGCTGTGTACAAAATACAGTGAGCGAGACACTCGAACAGTCTTGCAAAGTCTCCTGTCAGCCACCCACAGGGCATATGGCAAAGTACCAGCTCACCATGGCAACAGCTGATCCCAAAGAGGAGAGGAGAGAGGAGGAGAAATGATCCATGAATAAAATAAACCAACAGTAGGCCGCTTAGCTCTCATGCATTCATGAAGATTCGGGTAAGTTCAACTTGTAACACCGCAGGAGCTTTTTATGCATTTACTTTAGCGTAAATGTTCAAAGCACACTGACTGAGGTTTTTTTTAATGAATCTTTACAGTCAGTTAAGCAGCAGTTATAGTAACAGATGCAATTTTAAAACTACTTAATATGTCACACCATATAAACGGCAACATCTCTGTTAATAGGTGAGATTTGACACTATGAACTGAACACAACAGGTTAGTGCTCAGAGTTTATAGTGTCAAAAGCTGCTGCCATGTCAGCGCTGTGGCAGATTTTAAAATGCAACTCATTATCGATGTGCGGCTCAGCTGATTTGTATTCAATACATACTGAGTTCTACATGTATTTATTTTACGGTCTCAGATTCACGAGACATGATTATTTAATCCCCCAAACAGAAGAAAAACAACACATTACAAGAGAGTTCCTCGGTTAAGGTGAACTAATATTGCATAACTGGCTTGATAAGTCAAGCAGAAAGTTCCTCATTTGTTCAGTGTAATGTGCGCCCTGTTGCTTAATTCCAGTGTGTGCTGTTGAATAAAACGTGACTGTCTGGTAAATACATCTCTGATACAGATTAAACAGCAGTTGATATGACGCAAGATTTTTTTTTTTTTTTTTAATCAAACACTGAAAATACGACGGCTCTGTGTTTTTTTTCTGCACTCGCGTTACACAGAAGATGTGTCAAAGCTTATCTCCACTTTGTGTAGCTTTCTGATCATTTTACTCCAGATTAATTAAATTCATTTCAGAAAACTAAACTCACATCCTGGTTTCATCTGTTCAAGTGATTTTTTTTTTTCTAGAAGTGAGCAGTTGTTTTGGGGTTGTTGTTGATTTTTAGATATTTTCTGGTAAATCTAACCTGGCCATCCTGTTCTTGAGCATAACCAGCGGTTTGCACTGTGTTGTACTCTAAACCCTTTGTATTTCCATTCATGAAGGTGTCTCTTGATTGTAGAGTAGAGCTAATAACTCTTGGTTCTTCCAGTGTTCTTGACTTGGATAAACACTGTAAAGTTGTTCTTCTTTACCATGGAAACAATTCTGTCATCATCCACTTTAGTTGTCTTCTGTGGTCTTTTGGGCATTTTGATGTTGCTGAGCTTGCCAGCACATTCATTCTTTATAAGAAAGCACCAGATTATTGATTTAGCCACGTTTTCTTTCTTAGTTTTCTAGGTGTATTATGGTTTTTCAGTCTAATGCTAGCCTCCTTCACTTGCACTAACATCTCATTATGCATTTCCTAAACAGTTCATGTGAAATATTTTTCATAAAATAAAAAAAAAGTAAATAATATTTTTTTAAATGAATACTGCTCTTTAATCACATCTTGATTGTTTGACTTAAAATCCAATGAGGTTAACAGAGGAGGCAAAACTTTAAAAAAAAAAAACCTGCTGATGATGGACCTAGTCATGCTTCTTCTTGAACTTTTGCAGCAGTTTCAAGGTGTCTAAAATCCCTGATAGCAAACATCACAAACACATACACACATCTATCTATTTTCTTTGTATATTTGTAGCGTCTTCCCTGTGTTGTTTGTGGGTTAAATCTTATTTAGGCGAATGAAATAAAAAAATATATATATATATATATTATTGTTTGTTTGGCAGTGATGGGCCACCATACCACTGATTACTAAATCATAAGCACGCTTCTGCTCGCAGCATGACAGCTGAGAACGAAAACGTTTTATTTTTCTGACCTGGAGACTACTGACACGTTCATCCGCGCTCACAATCGGTGCACGTCAACAGATGACGACACCTCAGCCGGTTCATTTATCTAGAAGACGGACATCCACAGAGAGCAGTCACCGTGTCGGGGGGAAGGACTGCACGATGTGGCCCGTGTTACCGCTGCTGCTGCTCGGTCTGCTGCAACCCTGTACCGCGGGCTTCCCGTTAATTCAGGTAGGTCCACCTGTTGATATCCATCACATTTACGGCGTGAATTCAGACACAGTGCGACCCGTGATTGTTGTAAGATGACGTCCTTATTAATGTTTTTATTTGCATTTTATTTATTTGTCACCTGTTACCGTTGTAGCTTATCAGGTGAGTGTTGCTTGATGTTCATGGAAAAATAATCTTCCACAGCATATCTGTCTATTTGACTCTTGCACTGGTTTGTTTGGCCCCGTGTCTGTGTTTTCCACAATGTTCTTTGTCACAGATAAAATAATTTGCGTTGAATTATGAGGAAGTTTGAGCAACTGTAACTTCCCCCATTGCTCACTATCTGTGCTCAACACACACCTCTTACAATGACTCCTGGTTATTACTGCTTATTCAAGCTCCTGCTGCACAGCAAGGCTTTGAATAGAAACACAAACACCTGTTACTCTGGGCTTCTTTTGTTGGTGAATTTCTAAGCATGATTACACCCTTTTCCAAGCTGTGCTGATTTATTGTGAAAAAATGACCGTCCAAGGAAGCATCTGGCAATCATCAGCCATAATGACAAGATAAAGTGCATCAACAACGTTTAAAACGGAACCATTTGGAACTGCAATGGCCCTCAGCTTACATGTTTTTGAATACTGTGATACTCATTTTATATAGAGACACATCTGCTCTGGTCATTTCACCTAAAGATTTCTGGGTGGGTGAGGGTAATTTGACAGCTAAAGTCCCTTTAACTGTTCGTTCTCCTGTTGACACAGAGCTTGTTTTTTACTGTAAGGAGCTCTGCTGCCCACACAATAACGCAGGTATGAAAGGGGAAGTATTGCAGCTGTCCCTGATGCTGCTTATTTGGTTAAAGCTTCAGGATCAATTTGGGCAAACAAACTCCTGACATTTGTAGTGGATACAGGTTAGACTGCCGAGGTGATTGTTTATTTGACCTTGAGGGGGACGAAAAAGTAGCTGATAATGAGATTTTCCTATGTGTTGTTTTGTCCGAGTGAGACGCCCGATCCCCGAAGATAGCCAGTACCATCACATAAGACTAATACAATACTTCCTTACGCATGGCAAGTTCTGTACCTGCAAAAAGTTTGCCGCTCATTATGGTTCTACTTATTGGCTGATTGCCTGTGATTACTCATTTGCTATATTGGTCATTAGGTCAAAAAACGTTTAGCACAAAAACACAAATGAAACGGCGTCATTTTTCAGTCACTCACTGTGGCATCATTAAACACTGACTGAACAAAAGGTTAAGCACACCCCTCATAAACATTTGTGTGAGGTGAGAGGTTACGTCCACATCAAGTCCAGCTTCAGGTTTTAGTTTTTTAATATATATATTGTGTGTTGTTTGGAAGTCTGAGAACACGCTGTGTTCCTGTTCGATTCACGTTCAGGCTCTCTGTGTTCTTGCTCACCTGACCTGTATAGGCTGTTAGCGAGTTAAAGCAAACATACCGTGCTTTGACCTTTTGTCTGTATCCGCAGCAATGCAACTCATCCGCAGACAGCACCATTTACAAATATCGGGGAAAGACTCTAAATGGTAGTCAGACTGTGAACTTCAGTGACTACGCAGGCAAGGCTGTCCTCTTTGTCAACGTGGCAACATACTGAGGACTCACCTATCAGTATGTTGGTAAGAGACGGCACGGGCAGCGTTGGTTTGTGCTACAGTTAAAAAAAATAATAATAATAAAGGTTTCTCCATTTGAACTCTTTTCTCTTCTTTCATCAGAACTGAATGCACTGTACGAGGAGATGAAACCACTTGGGTTCGATATTCTTGGGTTTCCCTGCAACCAGTTTGGAAAACAGGAACCAGGGCAAAGGCATGAAATCCTGCCGGGTTTAAAGTGAGAAATCTTTGTCTTTCAGTGCATTTCAAGTCTGCCACATAGAAAACACTGTTAAAAAAAATACTCATTAATGAATTAAGGTCAGTGAAGGTCGTGGTTTTCCAGAGAACTCAATAGGATTTCAATGTGATAACATTAAATTCCCTAGTATTGAGTCACACGCTTATCGCAAGGCTGTATATATGTGCTGTAAGGTGAGAAGCTTTAAAGCACCATGTAGCCAGGAATGTGCAATAATGGTAAATCCTCTGTCAATCAACACAACTTCATTAAAGCATGAAAGCATCCTTTGGCAGTTTCTGTTCGAGTGCCTCTCCAGCACACCCAGAACGTATGTCTCGGATTGCATCAGTCATCACAGATCCAGAGCAAAGTCTTTACAACGCACTATGTGGCTTTGCTCGGCTTGCAGGGAATCTGCTGCCAAGCAGCAAAGTGCTCAGAGGCATGTCCACTGATAAGATGTCCTCTTTCTGGATTCCAGACACGTTAGGCCCGGCAATGGATTCATTCCAAACTTCCTGCTGTTTGAGAAAGGTGATGTGAACGGGGAAAATCAGCAAGAGGTTTATACTTTCCTTAAGGTAAGAAACTGCTTGTTAAATTCCATTGTTTTCAAACTTACATTTTAATTTTGTATTACCCCCCCCCCCAAACTGTATGAATGCTACGTCCATCTGTTTAGACCCTTTACGTGTGTTTAGTTACATTCAGTGGGGCAAATAATTATTTGATGCCCCGCTCAATTCCTAAGCTTGCTCGCTTCCTACGAAATGACCAGTTTCTGATTTTAGTATTTTCATTTTAATGGAGAAAGACAGAATATCAACCAACAAATCCAGAAAAAACGCATTAAGTAAAAGTTGTAAATTGATTTGCATGTCATTGAGTGGATTAAGTATTTTATCCCCAAGCAAACCATGACTTACTCACTTGGTGGAGAAACCCTTGTGTAAGGCACAGCAGTAAGATGTTTCTTGTAGTTGGTCATCAGGTTTGCTCACATCTCAGGAGGGATTTTGGCTACTCCTCTTTACAGAAACTCTCTAAATCCTTTGGGTTTCTTGGCTGCTGCTTGGGA
>VOQK01027932.1:27366-43583 GCA_015052645.1 Benitochromis conjunctus
TACAACTAAAATTATTATTTTCTTTTTTTTTTCTAATCCAATGCTGCGTAGAGTCACTAGTCTTTGCTGTCCTCCAGTGGTTGTCATGTGCATTACATGAACATTTACATTAAGGTGTTCAGACATAATAGGACATTAAAGTAAAATAAAATAAAATAAAAATAATACAATAATGTTGCTATAAAGATTGACTTGTGTAATAATTTTAAAGCGTTTAAAATATCATTTAAAAACAAAGCAATACAAGAATTACGTTCTGATTGGGTGTTTTCTGACGTGACGTTAGCTATGGGCGGGGTTTTCCATTAGCAGGAAGCTTGACGTCACGTTTGTTTTGAGAGGACGACGGAGACGACAGGAAAATGGAGCAAAACCCTGAGCATTATAAGGTACTCCCGAATTAAATGTTTAACACATTTCACTGGCTGTTTCTGTGAATGTTCGTAACTCTGCTGTTGAATATTGGGCGGAACTTCTGATAGCTGACTAAGGGTACCACCGAAAGCTAGCTGTGGGTCTCCAATAACGTTCGAGCAGGGCTACGTGGTGCTTTAGCTGGATGTAAACCTCGGATTTTTTTCGTATAGTTGTGTGTGTAACCAGACAGACGTGAAAGCTTAAAGTGTGTTCAGAAAGTCGTGAACTTAATTCAACTTTTCCTGTTTGGCTGTCTCGCTTTCACCCGCTGACCTGAGCAGAGCAGTGACTGTCATGTGATGTGAACGTGTCATTGACCAGCTCTTTGTTATGATTTACCTGTCATCGCTAAGGGTCAACGGATTGACTGGTCACGTGGTGCACAGGCTCGTTAATCACATTTGGGCGCTGGGTGGGCTACATTGGCATTTTTATTAATTAATATGATTTAGTTTTCAATTTTAGTTTGATGTCCAGTTTTCCAAAGAGTTTTAGCCATCATCAATCATTTTTCAAATGAGGTTTAATTTACCCAATTCTTGTTTCGCAGACGGTGAAAATTAACAGAAAAATGCGTTAAATGCGGTCTGAAGACCCTGTTTCCCATAACTACACGCTATTAAGGCGTTTAAGTTGTTTCCTAGGAAATACCGAGCTGTCATTTAGCTTCCTGAGTTGAACCCAGCATGGTTTTTGTGGGTCAATGCTTGTGGATGCCAAAGCCTGACAAACACTGTGAAACTAAGTGGACTAAATTTACAGGTTGAGTGTTATCATGCAAGTATTTCAGTTAGTTGTCATGATTTCTATAGTTTACTTTATTCTTACAATGATCAAGTTTTGTTTTTCTCACTTGACCTCAGATAACCACGAGTAGGTTTATATCAGCTGTGTTAGACTTTAGTTCTTGGATCCATCTGCCATGTGATGAGACAGTAAACTTTCTTTGTTTACAACCAACCTGCTGTCAGTGAAGTCTCACCAATTAGCCCAAAGTCAGTCACACAGACCTGTTTAGTGACCACTGGTTGCTAAGGAAAAGTGGCTGCTGGAGGATTTTGGGTTGCCAGGAGGTCATTGACCAGTGTGTGTGTCTGTGTGACTGGGGCTTAAAAGACACATCTTTGGGCTATGGGAGGAAGCCAGAGGACGTGGTGAGAACCCAATCAGGGAAATTGCATGTTGAGAACACAATGATTGGGGCGAAAACAGGGCTGGGCTAGCCTGAAATGCTCAAGGCTGCATAGATGTCACACAGAGTGCCCAGCCTTCGTGAAGAGGTGCGGACAACCTCTTTACCCTGTGAACACCAGTAGCGATAGGAATTCAGAGTATGCACAGGTCATTAAATCCCTGCTCTTTGTATTTGGTTCAAGTTCAACTTCTGAGAGAAACAAGTAGTGTTCAACCACACAAGATATGAGGTATACTGTAGATATTTATGACTGATTAAAATAATCTTTAGTCAAATTCTTATTAGATACAGTTGCCACTCATTTACCTGCCTGTTTCAGTCACTGAAATTTCTCACCACCCCAAAAAAACCCGCCTTTAACTGCGATTACATTTTACACTTGATTTCTGCTACTTCATATTTATGTGGGGCTTTTTTCTCCTCAGCTGATATTTGAGAAGGAGGGGGTATACCTCCACACAAATGCCAAGAGGAGTAACCAGGACACTAGCATCCCAGGGTTCATCCGCATTGTGGAGCGGGTAAGAAAGTCTGTGTGAGCTAAGACTGTTTAGGTCTGATCGGGAAAGCACAGGGTTAACCTATCATGTCTTTATTTTTTCAGGCTGGGCTGCCAGCCCTGGAGTGGAGCCCACTGGAGGATGATGGTCGCAACGCTCCCGCTGTACTCTACAGCAAAAAGGTAAGGAACCATCTATTTGTCACACGCTGAAAAATATTTGTATTATGAGCTGGGATAGGCTTCTCATCCAATAATCTCCACCTGATTAGGATGGTGATGGAGGGGAAGAGGATACAAA
This sequence comes from Benitochromis conjunctus, assembly GCA_015052645.1. Classification (NCBI taxonomy): domain Eukaryota; kingdom Metazoa; phylum Chordata; class Actinopteri; order Cichliformes; family Cichlidae; genus Benitochromis; species Benitochromis conjunctus. The sequence goes on from VOQK01027932.1 coordinate 29,779, forward strand.
CTTTGACCCAGGGTATGAGCCAGACTGGGCAGTTATCAGCACCGTGAAGAAAGAACGAGAACACGCCCCAGTCAAAAATTCAGGTGCAGTCTGCTTTTCTGCTGGTCTGAGCAAAGGCTCGTGCTCCGAAAACTAAAACCTCCTCTCTTTTATCTCACAGGTCAGTGGGCGTTCTCGCTACCTCTCACAGAGCTGTACTCTCTTCGGAGGTCTCGCTTCTCCTTGGGTCGAAACTTTCTCGTGCTGACTAGTAGAGGCGGCCACCCGCTGCCTCCTTTGCACTTCCACAGAGGAGGAACCCGGGAACTGCTGAGGGCACTTCAGCGCTACATTATTCTGGACCCGTAAGCATCATTGCAATCATTTTAGCAGCAGGTTTCTAATTACAGTGGAATGCCAGCACTGTTTACATGCTGGAAAAACCCTGATTAGTAGCTCAGTTTCAGATGCCCTTTGCTTCTATGTCACGTGGTTTCTGTTCTTGTTATCAGGTCACCACTTGACGGGCGGCTCTTCCTTGCCTACCCCCAGGACTCAGGCACGCTCCCTCAGTCCTTTGATAGGCTGCAGTTCCTTGAAGATGGAGGCAATGATCTTGTTTCAGTAAGTAGATTTGTTGTTGTTGTTGTTGTTGTTATGTTTTTTTAGAGGATAGTGCATGTTGCATTTGTGATGGGTAATTTTTTTTAAGTAATCTCACACTTAATCATTTTCAAATCTATGAATTACTAGCTTGTCCGTTAACACCTGTGACCCAGTGATGAGGTCATGTTCCACCCAAGCAGCATCAGGACCTGAAAACAAAAGCAAATGTGGAAGCTGCTTGAGCTATATAGATCCCCCATGTTAACATCCCCAACTGCAGAGTAGAAATAAACATGTTTATAGCATATTTACAGTTTAGAGTTTCTGGCCTCCATAGCCAGTCTCCCCTCTGATGACAACTATATTCTGAAACCCATGTCAGATGTTTTTAGGTTTAAAGTAGGTTGCATCTTTAGGGCATGGTCACGTTGACAGTTGGATGGCATCACAGGCAGATTTGTCCACTAGCTGTTTACCAGGCTTCACCTCAGCTGCTACACTAACTGTATTAATAAAACACACAAAACAGAAATTATAGCAGGTTTCTGTGTCTGTGCACTGCTCTCAAGTCAAGTCAAGTGGCTTTATTGTCATTTCAGCCATGTGCAGTGGTACAGTACACCGTGAAGCGAGACAACATTCCTCCGAGACCTTGGTGGTACATATAAAATATAACAGACAATCAGTACAGGACTACATGCAGTGGCAGTGACACAGTGGCTTCATCTGTCTTTTATACATAGCCTTTGGTTCCAGCTAACATCTGCCCCAGTACCAGTGGGAGTGTTTGAATTAGATTCATTCTAACTAGTGACAGAAACATAATAGTTAAAACTGCAGACCTTCATTTTACATAAAAATTCTTTTCACCTTGAACAGAGATTCATCCATGACCCGTATGCCACTACATTTGGTGGATTCTCCAAAGTCACAAATTTCTTCAGGGCAGCACTTCGGCCTCCAGAGTCCCCCAGCCACACACGTACTCCTCAGGATCCCAGTTTGCCGCCACAGTCTGATGAAGAGCCCGGATTTGAACTCATCACCTGTGTAGGACAAAGATGCAAAAAGATCATTTGAGCAAGGATGGATGGAATAAAACATAAGTTATTAATGTTTGCTTTTATTTCTTTCATCAAGGGTGTGGAACTCGGTCCCAAACCAGACGTAACAAGAGGACCGCCTCTGGATAAGTGGGAGGAGTTTCTGGACTCTGAGGGGCGAGTGACTTGCCCAGAAAAAATCAAAGAACTTGTGTTCAGAGGGGTAGGACAGTAAATAGAGTAACAGCACACCTTCTGTTAGGCACAAACATGTGTTTCTCTTGTTTAACCAGGTGTGCATTCTTTGATGGGTTTTTTGTGCGTCTTGCAGGGCATCACACAATCACTGAGGAAGGAGGTATGGAAATTCCTGCTGGGGTTTTATCCGTGGAACAGTACTGCCAAGGAACGAGAAGACATTCTTCGAGTCAAAACGTCAGTATGGTTTATTATCTTTATGATGATTTATTGAGCGATTTGAGGCTTTGGGAAACACTCTCATTGTTTCACTTGGTAAATGGTAAATGGGCCGGTTCTTATATAGCGCTTTCCTACTCCACCTGAGTACTCAAAACGCTTTATATAACTTGCCCCACTCACACACTTTTCCTACAAAAGTGCTTTCATAGCTAATAATCACATACACACACACACACACACACTCCGATGGATACATCAGAGAGCAACTTTGGGTTAGTAGCCAGGGTTCGAACCACCAACCTTCCGATTAGTGGATGACCTGCGCTGCCTCCTGAGCTAGCTGCAGCCAGTTTTTTGTTTTTTTTTTAATGCTCAGCAGCAAGCCAGTGTATTTCCTAAAATGTTGAACTATTCACTTGCTTTAACAACCCTTCTGCGTGTGCAGGGATGAGTACTTCAGGATGAAGGTGCAGTGGAAGTCTGTCAGTGAAGAGCAGGAGATGAGAAACTCCCTCCTCAGAGGATACAGAAGCCTGATAGGTCAGTGCGTCTAATAACAGAAGATCTGTTCAGCGTTTAGTCAGCTGCCCGTCAGAAGTTAAACTGTCTTTGTTCTGTTGTGACAGAGAGAGACGTCAACAGGACAGACAGACACAACACTTTCTTCTCTGGGAACGACAATCCGGGACTGACGCTGCTTCACGACGTGCTGATGACTTACTGCATGTATAACTTTGATCTGGGTGTGTATTTATGAACCGCTGGATAACAGATGTGCTTTTCTATCAAGTCCATTTCTGATTTACTGTTTGTGACATCTGGCATTGTCTCAGGGTCGAGCTGTAGGGAGAGAGAGATGTCTTAAGTTATTCATTTTGTCAACCCGTGTCAACCTACTCATTTATATATTCAAGCAAGTCAAATGATGAGTGAGTGTAAGAAAGACAGAAACAGAAATACAGAAACCATACATTATATAATAGTTATAAAAGGACAAAAATACACACACTTCCAGTGCCACAATATGTTGGCACTGACGATAACCGTGGCATTTATTTTTTCATTTGAGTTGATGTTATAAACCCCACCACAGCCCGCACACCCACCTGGTTCACATTGCCCTTATCCCAAAGCTTCAACAAACACTGCAACAGATAAAATTAAGTAAATCAAGTCCTGGGGGTAAATTGGAAAATCTGACCTATCGCAGATGGATTAACACAATTTGAATAACAGTATACACACATACAATTCTGAAGGACAAAAGGCAATTAAATCAAAAGTGACAAATACACAGGCTTCTGAAGTTTTCACTAAAAGCACCCTTAATGCTTCCACAGCAATGAAGAAGTTATCAGGTGCAGTTATTCAGGTGTGTTTTAACATAATGCAATCTTCCCAGTAGTGGACGACCTAACAAATTCGCCCCAAGGTCACGCTGTGCGAGGCGCATAGAAATAGCAGAAAACCCACGAGCTACATCTCAGACTCTTTAAGTTCATGACAGGACGATTAGAAAAATACTGAACAAGTATGGCTTGTTTGTAAAAGGTGCCGGGAGAAAGCCTGTTTTCTCTGAAAAGAACATGGTGCAGGTTTAGAAAGAGCAAACTACAAGACTTCAGGAACCATGAAATCAAAGTAGACGTGTTGGGCCATGAAGAACAGTGCCACGGTTTTGCAGTCACTGAGTAGACCACGCACTCTTCTGTATACAAAAGTTTCTAGAGTCAAATGTAAGGCTGCACGAGAGCTAAAGCTTGGCCCAAATTGAGTCATCCAACAGGACATCCTAGGACAGAAAATCTACAGCGAAATGTCTGAAAAAGAAAATAATCAAGGTGCTGCAATGGCCCAGTCGAAGTCTAGACCTCAGCCTGATTCAGAGCCCAATTAATTGAAGCAATGCTGTAAAGAAGAGTGGACCAAAACTCCTCCAGATACTGATGAAGTCATACAGAAACCCATTACATCAACCTATTGCTGCTAAAGTCGGTTCTCTAAGTACACCACATGATTCAGTAGCTTAGTTTTTCCCATGACTGCATATTGTTTATGTGAAAATAAAAGGTGAACAAGCATTAGGGTTCCAGTACAAGTGGCGTCTGGCGACACCAGACCAGGAAAGTTTGCAACAACAGGAGGAAAAGTAATCTACAACTTCCTGTTACTTAACAGTAGTTGGCGAACTTTCTCTACTTCCTGATGTTCAGCAAACAACAAAATAAACAGTGAAACAACAAAGATGTCCATGATGTTTTAGGACCAATCGACAGAGCTTTTGGCAGCGATTAAAAGCAGTTTGAGTAAAGTATGTATGTAAATATGTTTTGTAACACAGGTTTAACACGGGTCTCCTTTTTCATCGGTGCAGGTTATGTGCAGGGGATGAGTGATCTTCTTTCTCCCATCCTGTTCATCACCCAGAATGAGGTGGAGTCGTTCTGGTGTCTGACAGGCTTCATGGAGCTGGTGGTTAGTAAAAACAGCTGTTCTTTTTTATTTAATATTGTCTGTCACAAACCCGCCATCTTCTTTTGAGACATGCAAGAGTTTGTAAAGATATTACTCTGTGATTGAGTCGATTTCTGCTCTGAATGAAGAATAATGAACTGCTCTGGCTGTCTCTCAGTGTGCTCTTCTGCTGACTCGCTGGTGTCTTCAGTTGTGACACAACCACAAAAACACTCACTGGATACTTTTTTGGTTTGTTACCTGAGGCTGTTTGCCAACAATCACTAACATTACACCTTATTAAAGGTTTAATAAATGCATATTCTCTCTCTTTTTTCGTGTCATCTGGCCTTATGTTGTGCTGAAATGTGACATTAATCATCTGAAATCTGAGGAAGCAGCGAAATAAAAACAGCAATGAAATTAGTGGAGTGTCAAAGCAGAAACATCCAGAAGATTGATATATTTGTCAGAAGCCGTAGACTCCAGTTGATGAACAGGTCTTTGTTTTTCTCTGCAGCATCAGAACTTCGAAGAGTCTCAGGAGGCCATGAAGCAGCAGCTTCTTCAACTCAGTATCCTGCTGAAGGCGCTGGACCCAGAGCTCTGTGACTTCCTGGGTGAGTGAGCTCCTATTTAGCCAGGCAGATGGACAGTAGATGTGAGAGAGTAAAATGAAACATACAAAGTAAAGCTGGGAAAGATAAAGAAGTTTTAAAGCTACCTCCTTCATTGTTGTGTTGATTTGCACCTCAGGACTAATTCCAGCACTTATCACTACCCAGAGGTCTCATTCTGACCACATGTTCTTGTTATACATGTGCGTCTGTCTAAAAGCAGCAACTTGTCAATTTGCATGGCAATTTTGGGGAAGAAGATAAAACCAGAGGTGCACAAAAGAAGACATTGGCGTGCTTTCTGTTGAATCTCGCCTCTCGCGTATAAGTTTAGATATGCTGAATGTGACATATATGTGTGAAACAGAAAACTGTGAATGTGCAAGAATACTTTCTTTTTTGTAAATAAAATATAACAGTCCAGTTCTCCCTCCCCTGCATGACCTTCAGACTCTCAGGACAGCGGCTCGCTTTGCTTCTGTTTCCGCTGGCTGCTCATCTGGTTCAAGAGAGAGTTTTCTTTTGAGGATATCCTCACGCTGTGGGAGGTGAGTGCTTGGCTGTACCAGTTTAACATATTTGTTTCTTGAATTGATTCATCTTTAATTGAAATGCCATATTCATTATCTTTTTTTGTTTTGTTTTACATTATGTGCTACTATTTAACAGTCTACAGTAATTGTTGTTTCGGGCTGCATCTTGACATCACATTTTATAGCATCGTGTTTTCTTCCTCAGGTCCTCTGGACTCGTCTTCCATGTGAAAACTTCCACCTGCTGATCGCCTGTTCGATCCTCGAGTCCCAGCGAGAAGAGCTGATTGGCTCAAACCATGACTTCAACACTATTCTGAAGGTGTGTGTCTGTCTGTGTGCGCCTGATTAAAGATAACAGTCATCTTTTTTACAGATTTTCATCTTCTACAATGTCTTTCATCTGCAGCACATTAACGAGTTGACAATGAAGTTGGACCTGCTGAGCGTTCTGCGTGGAGCCGAGGCCATCTACCTACAGCTGTTTCAGTGCAAGGTGAGACACAGCACCACTTCACACCTCGTGATTCGACATACAGCCAGTAAAATATCTGTTTGTCCAAGTCTGACATTTTTAAAAGTTATTAATATAATCGAAAAACGATTTATCTTGAACTATATTATGTTAATTGATAATTTTACAACTTGCTTGCTTTGTAACGTCCCCCTTTTCCTCTTCCCTTTCCACCCCAGGAGCTTCCTGTCAAGGTGAAGCAGGTCCTGGGCCTCTACGTCCCACTCAGCTCAGAGGAAGAGAGCCCAGACTCACAGGCCAGCGAGACACAGCGCCTCCTCAGCCAATCACAGGAAGGAGCTGCAGCTTCTAATTCAGCGTGCGGCCCCAGCTGCCCTTAAATGTGATTATCAGCTGGTGGACTGACACTCGCTAAGAGATGTGTGGAAGATATTTATATATGAAATCCGTACTAAATATTATCCCATGGTATGGAGGGAAGTCTGTTAATACTGATGGTCAGAGGCAGGGGGCACTGTTGGGGCTCTTTTCTCTCACTGTGTGTTCATGAATGTTACCATCCAACATGTTTAAACACTATAGCCGTACTTGCAGTGCTGTTTTTGTGTGTGTGCTGTCCTCCTCTTTTTCCTTGTCACTTGTTTACATCTCCTGTTTTCATCACACTTTTGCTTCTGCTGCAGTTTTACTTATTATTTAACTATATTAATTTGTTTATCCCTTGATTACTTTTCAGTTTATTTTGTGTTTTCTTACGGTCCCCTCACCACTCCTCCTGTGAAGGGAAATAGACGAAGGATAAACTCACTGGCAGCATTTTGCTAGTACTGTAAGATGCCATTTAAAGCCCTATGCAAAGCTTGTGCATGCCTTATAGGTTCCACATGCCGCTTGGTAATATTAAGCCTTGTAATTACATGTATGATGTTCTAGCATTTTGATCTTGTTATTACCAAATAAATGGTTGAATCATAACAAAACAGGGAATTCAAACTCTACTTTTTATTATCCATTTGTAAAAACGTGAGCAGAAAGATTTTGGGAGGTGATATTAAAAGCACTGAACGGTCCCACAAAGGACTCTAATGTTTGTGCACGTTTGTGTACTGATGCAAGAAGTTCAAGTTTTAGTGATTAACTTGATCCCCCTGTGGATAAGAATCAGGGAGGAAGGTACATGTGATAACATCCTCCCCGAGACAGGAGGTCAGCCTCAGTGTGCAGGTCTGAGCTTACCTGCTGATCCACAGCAACAATCATACACATTTCAGTGAGGAGTAACTTTACACTGGCCCTTGTCCTGTAAAGTTACTCCTCATGCATAAAGTCACCATGATGAGGTCCTCCCTCTCATGCTGTTATGTTTGTTTTCTCGGAGCCTGCGAGGTGTGTGGGTGTTCCTCGCCTCTCGCCCTGTGGTAGCTGGGATAGACTGGGATAGGCTCCGGTGTATATATTTAATTATATACCCTGTAAATATCTCTATATTTACTTTGGCATATTTAAAATATCGCTAGTTATAAATCTTTAACTATTCAAACATTGTAATGTAGTTTAAAAACTGAAAATGGGAAATAGTTGTTTGAATTTTTAATGTAAATACATAAAGATTGAAATTGAAATAAAAAGCTGCAGAATGCAGGAATCTAGAAGAAAGGGGAAAATGATGGTCATGTCCAGCTCTATATTTTACCTTTGGATGATTCACAGTTATTTATCTTATGCCGGCCCTTTGTGCATTTTAACTCCTTCCTTTATTCTGATTGGCTGCCCCTTGCGAACAGCAGATGCATCTCAGGTGCAGCAGCCAATGCTGTGTACCTGGGATGACTACTTTAGGGAGATCAGCTGTCACCGACATCATATAGAGCCAAGAGTAGAAAAGAAATATCTAAACTGAGTGTTTAGAGCACTCGGAGCTTTTTCCTCACAGGGATTAGCTGCACACCCTGTCATTTCGTTATTTGAAACTTTGGCCATATTTAATACGACCATCAAACATCGTAACTGTTTATAACAGAAGTAATAGCTCCCCTTTACCGTAACACCTGAATGCTGTCAAAAAGTCAACTGATAGTCTCAAAATTGTGATAAATGCATTGATTTAGTGAAGATGTTTTGCTTCACTGCCAGTTAAGACTTTAAAAACGATTCTGACGAATTGTTCACTTTTGTCTGATAAATCTGAGGCCAAAGGCTGAGAGACTGTTACAGTAAACTGCACTTGTTTATGTCTTAACTTGTGAACTGGTTAAACTTTGCCCTCCCTCCCCTCTCCTCCCCCACTGGCCAGCAGGTGTCTGTGTGAGGTGAATAGCTCAAGGGGAAAATAGGGCCTCTGTTCTCCACTGTCCTGGGAAATGAGCTGGAAAATGAGGGGCGGGCAGCCACGCCCCCTTCTCAGGACCTACTGCACTCCTCTTTTGGCTGGTGGCTGTCTTCGAGGCCCTCGATCCATGTTGTTTGAATACAGCTGCGGTGTATGAATTTAGCAGGGTGCTTAAACAGGCCGACGATCTGTCACTCTCGCCCTCTCGCCCTCCCACCGTCCCACCCCAGCCTGACCTCACTTGACTGGCAGGGCCAAACTTACTCAGTCCTTCATTCAAACTCAATCTGCTTTCAGCCCCTTTCAAAGCCTGTTTTATGGGCGAAGGCCTTGTCGACCGCTTTAAACCTAATATTCTCTCACTAATGCTACAATCGACTAAGACTTGCAGGATTATGTCTCTTCATGTTGTCATTATGCAGAGTGTCTAAGAATAACCATCTCAGTTAGATAATGTGGCTGCTGATCTACTCCCTGTGCCTGAGATCTCATCTATGATTTGTTTGCAGTCGTTTATTGTCATTATGTGATACATGACATAAAATTATGTCACGTATGACATTAAAAACATGGAACAAGTGACCGTGAGGCGTGAAATACAGTTTTTATATATTTTTTTATTTTCCTGGCTTTCATCAAAGTAACTCATGTTTACTTTTACAATAGCGAAATGTATTCGAGTACTTTATCGGAACATTACTCATAGGATAAATAACTCTTTCTTATGTTTGTGCAATTTAACATTTTAGGGCTATTGTTTTGTCATATTCTGTTTTACTGAGTTTTTTATGTATACTCCTTTGGTTGCTGTAATACGGGACCTGCCCAACTTTGGAGATAAATCAAGTGTGCCTTTTGTCCCCCTCCATAAAAATACTGTTTTGGGTTGCATATGAAACTGAATCGCTTCTTTGTCACAGCAGGTTTGAATTATTGATGCTCAGCTGAAATCAAGTCGTGGCGATCACGGCATGGTGTTCGCATCTCTGTCCATTTAACTCCCGTTTGAAACCTTAGCTGCCATTGATGACTTAGATGTGTGAAGAGCCACCTGTAATGAGTGTGTCAAATACAATCTGTATTCTCCACTGGGGAGTGCGACCCCATTGTGAGCATCAGTGGACTCCCCGGGGAGTGTGTGAAAAGTGTGTCTACCCCATGAATGTGTGAAGTGTGTGTGTGTGAAGAGCCATCAGCAGGCAGAAGGCCAGGAGCTGTTGTCTGACACTGATTTGTAAAGGGAGACAATACGGCTCATTGACCTGCCCGGCTCCACTGTCTGTTGCACATACCTCGCCCGGCCCTCCCCGCTGGCCTCGCCGCTCTTTAAGCACGAGCAGCAGATTGCCACAGGGAGGGGAGGCCGAAGGGGACGCAGGTTGCTTTGACAATGACAATCTGTGACGAAAGGACAGAGAAGCTCAGAGCCAAAAGTTTGACGAACACATTTACAGCTACTTTCGAAGTCTCTTCTTCTCTCCTGATAAATGGTGAGAAACGCAGGATGTGTGCAGTATCAAAGGTCATTTAACGTTCCATCTAAAGGGAGCTTCCAACAAAAGAAATCTGTTCGCGACCCCATTGTCAAATATTATTTTTCTTTATTGATGAATTTGTAATTGTTTCAAAAATTGATTCATTTTTTTGGTTAGTATCTTTGCACCCAGCTGTTATATTGTTTCCTTACGACAGATCAGAAGAATCTAGAATCTGTCTAGAACGACCTCGTCAAATAGCTTCGTAAAAAAATAACCTTTGTAAAAACAGAGAAGAACATTTGGGGTATTCTTGCTTGAACAAAATGGGAGATTTTACTTTCATTTTATCTGGCTTTAATTTTTAACCACTTAATCACAGTTCTCCACATGTATCCTGCGACATAAGCAACTTTTTAGGATTGCAAACCACAGATTTAAACGATTATACGACACAAACAGCCCAGTGGGGTTGTATGTATGAGTGAATGGGAAACTAAAAACATATCAGAACTTGAGGGTCTTTCTCTGACAGCGGGACAAGACTGAACATCCATCCAGCGTTTGACATCTCTCCTCCCGTGCTCACGTTGTAAACAAACACCCTCATCCTTTTGTCATCCATGCCCATTGTCACAGTCTGGAGGTGCTTTTCTCTCTGCCCCTCTCTCTCTCTCTCTCTCTGTCTCTCACCCCTCGTCGCCTTTTCTTTTCCTCCTTCTCTTTTTTCACCGTCGGTGACAAGCTGTTGCTCTGTCCCTTGCGGGCCACACCCTCTCTTGTCTGCTCCTCTTTTCCCCTCCCCTGCCTCCCTCTCTCCCCTTGCTCTCCTTCTTTCTCCCTCTCCCCACCTGTTGAGGCAATTGTTGCACAGATCGCATTGTTTGTTGTCTTATTATTTTATGTCACTCACGAGGGTCTCTGCCCCTTCCTATGGCATTTCCCACCCCTCTGGACCACTCCCCCTCTCTCCCTGACTGCTGGGTATAAAACTTTGAGCTTCCAGTGAGGGGGGAGATTCAGCAGAGCCTCCTTAGGAAGACTGATTTCAGCAAGCACAAAGAAGGGTCTATACCAATTTCCCAACTTTCATTTACCTGCAAACTATTCAGCTTCCTCGTGTGGCAGAAGGACATTGGCTTTTCTTTAATTCCCTCCTGGACATAAACAAGTTCATACTTTAGCCAGCAGGCTGTGCAGATGGACAGAGACATGTCTGTGTCTCTGTGGTGTGAGGAAGTGGAGGATGACCAGAGTCAGGATCAGAGCCAGAGGGAGGCACAAGCCCAGGGTCACAACGGTGGCTCGTCTCAGCTGCGAGCCGCCTGGGACCCAACAGTGTCGGGGCATCGAGTGATCCAGAGGCTGCTTCACGTGGAGGAGAGATACATGCCCTCCATGCTCTACATCACCCTCATCCAGAGGGATCCAGAACGCAGGGAGGAGCTTGCCAAATGGGCCCTGGAGGTATTCAGCGCTTTCATGCTCCAGTTTTTTGATTTGCCTCATAGTGCTGGGTGAGTTATGTCATCGTAACAGCTGTGATGCTGACGTCTGTCATCCTTTTCCCCTCCTCTCCAGGTGTGCTGTGAGTGTGGTTGTGATGAGACAGTCTTCCCCCTGTCTGTCTCTCTGATGGACAGGTTCCTGTCTGTGTCTCTGTCTGTACCGGTCTCATTGTACTGCCTGGCTGCGGGCTGCATCCTTATAGCCTCGAAGCTCACAGAGTGTGACAGCGTGACCGCTGACACCCTGTGTGCGGCAGCTGAATACAGCTTCCTGCCATCGAACCTGCTGGTGAGTTTATTTCAAAGCATCTCAAACAGGATGTTTTAAAGACGAGGTTAGATAGCTTACAATCAGACCTGCAGGCAAACTGTACTCATAGAGTTTAAGCAAAATACAAATACTGTGGCCCCTCATACTACGAATAACCTAATCCCACAGGGATTTGGGAGTCTTTTCCAGCTGTGGCCCTCTAACAGTGATTTGTCTCCACTGGATGCCAAACTCTTTCAAATGTAGCCCATAAAGTTGGGCTTCAGCTAACATGTTCCTGTTTTCATGCTCCCTTCCATTAGGAAATGGAGCGTGTTATCCTCGCCACCCTCCGATGGGACACAGCAGCAGTGACTCCGCAGGATTTTCTCCCACATTTTCTCGCCTGTGTGGAGGAGAGAGGAGACAACGGTGAATCTGCAGAGGAGCAGCTCTCCACCCTGCGGCGGCACAGCGACACGCTGGCTGCCATGTGTGTCTGCGACTCCCGGTTTCTGGCAGCCCCGCCATCGCTTGTTGCTGCAGCATCAGTGAACTGTGCCCTCCGAGGTCTGGGCAACAAGGGCCCCACTCAGCTGGCCCTTATGAGTGAAGCATTGGCCGAACTGTGCCAAACTGACCCGGTGAGAATGACTGTCCCCGTTTTTGTTAGCAAGTAGACTCAATTATTAGATTCGATTTAAATGAGGTTTTCAGTTAGAATTGTTGTTTTGCGAAGGAACAGAATCTGCAAGAAGCTAATTTTTTGTTTTGAAGAGTCTCCTTGTTTCAAAGCTTTGTCAAATGCAGTGAAATACTCATATCTTACACAAAAGGCTTTATTTTTTCTCTTTCTTGCTTCCCAGGCTGTTCTGCAGTGCTACAGTGAGATGATTGAATACGCCCTGCGCCAGCGTCTGAGGAGTGGGCTTCAGCAGGGCCCCACGGAGAAAGACGAGGAGGTGGAAAACGAAAGGCCTGGAACACCAACTGACATGAGAGAGATTGACTTGTGAACACTGAATGAAGTGTTGCATTGAAAGTGTGAATCAATCAAAACCCTTTAAGTTCATCAGTCAAACTGATATAAATTCAATATGACCTCAAAATGCTCTGACATTTTTTCCTCATATAATTTAGTAATTTTTGAGTGTGGTTGTTAATTTATTTTTGTTAATTTATTTGTGGAAAAGCGTGTTTTCCACGTGCCATATTTGATACTTCCATTAATTTTATATTAGGCCTAGATTTTTTTAAAGAATCATATTTATACCTTTTATTTATTATTCATGTGCTATTGTTGATTAATTTTATGTTAATTTATTTCAATTGACCATAACTTTATGTTTTTGTACTGAATCCAATACATAGCAAATCTATTTTTAAAGCAATTAAAAATGTTTGTACATATTTTGTGTCCATTATTTACCTAATATGCGGTGATGCCTTCATGTGCAAAGCCACGCACCTCCAAAAGTAATATTTCTTTTATATCTGATGTTATCTCACTGAAGGGGGATTTTGTCTCATTAATGATGTGGCACATTTATCACGGCGAGCTTGCATTATTTTCACTACAATACAAAAATGTGATTACAAGTCCGCCGCTCCTTACCCGTAAACCAATAACGTGTACAACATTTCCGACGTTACGTGAAGGGAGCACACAGAAGGAGAGCCGCATTCCCATGACGTCAGTTTTATCCGACGCAAATACAGTTCGTGCTTGAAGCTTGGGTCAGATATCCAAAGCAAACTTGCGGTAAGAGACTGCCTATGTAAAGATGTTTTTCAGTGTTCTGACGCGTTTTGTGTGTTATTTTAACGCCGAACAAGAGCGTACGAAAAATTAAGAGAAAAACCGTGTTGTAGGAAGAAATGTTCTAGACCTTTCTAGCTTACATCTACAGCAATTTGAAAACACGGAGCTCCAACGTCATCTGTAAAATCAATTAATAATGAAAGAGGCCTAAAATAAGCCATAAATTAATCATTAATTTGGGTTTGTGTTGGGTTTACAATGACAGGGGTTCGCTGTTAACGAATAGATGATTTTTGGGGGCTACATCGTCATCACTCCGTATCCATTTTCCACATCCGTGCTCTTCTTACTTAA
>VOQK01027933.1:0-16255 GCA_015052645.1 Benitochromis conjunctus
ATAATGAATCTGTTTATAATGAATCTGTTTATTTCAATAGAAAATGAAAACTAATAATAATAATAAATAACAGCTTCTCAGTTGTTAGATTTGTGGATTTGTCATAGAGCAAGAATGAGGGGACAATATTGAATTCAACTGTCAGGATTTGTGATGGTGCATGTTTGTTTTTCCATTTTATTATTTAATGTGAAACATCATGTGAATATGAATAAAGGAGCGATGTTTCAGAGTGTTCCTGCAGCTGTATTTGTTGCTCAGAAAAACTCCAGTGTGCAGATTCACATTAAAGAAGAAGCAGTCATAAAAAGAGAAGGCATATTTTGCAAAACAAAGATGAAAGGTGAGTACAACCAAAAACAAAAAACTTTATTTGCAATAACTTAACTTAGCTGAATTCGGAATATGTAAAGAAGCACACCTTGAGGTTTCTCGTGTGAGTATTACAAACACTGTTGCTGAGAAAAAAATGTGTATTCCCCAATTGGCTGGCAGTGGTTATAAGTGGCTGCTGGCTGTCACTGGGTGAAATCAGCTGCAACGAAGGTGATGCAAAAAATCAGGTTTGTCTGCAAACAGTTGCTAACTGCTCATAAAATGATAGTAAAACCTGAAAAAAGTGTGACGCAAACCCAAAATGGGGGTTTCCCTTCAAAATGAAAGTTGTGCCTCAGCACTGTAGCCAACATGTTTCAAAGGTGCAACCGTCATTTTAACAGGAAAATGCCCTCCATTTGTGGTTTATGTCGCATTTTTCACAGTTTTACCACAGCTCAGAAAAAAGCCTGTTCGACTGGGACCAGGCTTCAAAAAAGGTATCTGCAAAACCTGAAATCTGGCAACACCACAGCCAAATAGTCGCTCATACTTCTTTGAAATCCACTATCTGGAGTGCATCTGTCGTCGGTGCAATGGAGTGTAAAATCCTCACACAAAGTTCCCCACAGATCCTCACGTCCCCCTATCTGAAGATAAAATTTAACAGGTGCTGCTTAAAAAGCACAATGCAGCACAATGCAAAGCACACCATTTACTCTCATCACACTACCAAGGCTGACCCACTGAGAGCATGAGCAGCTTTTACAGCAGTGTTGATTGTGGCCCACTGGCTCCACAGAAGAAAGAGGCAGTGCCAATCTGGGCCATTATTCCTTAACCCTATAGACTATATTTTCTCATGTGCTTGGGTCCATTAGCTTCATTAACCCTTTAATGCCTGAACCATGAAATAACTGCCAGAGAATTGCTTTGTGAAACTTCTGACTGAAATTTTAAAAACATATTAATTTGCATATGTGAGTGTACTTTTTTTTAAATCATATTTGCTACATCAGGCATTTTCTTTCTCTCAATTTATTGATAAAAAATGTACCGTGCAGTGTATTTCAGTTTTTCAAACCATAATTGTCATGTTTCTAAGGACATGTTTGTTAGGTCGATTAATCGGAGAGTCTAAATTGACCATAGGTGTGCATATGAATGTGAATAGCCCTGTGGTAGACCTGTTACTAGTTACTTGTCCCTAAGATCTTTCTTTATACTCTTTATAAAAAAAACCTTTTTATTGCATTTTCCACTTTGCAAAAGGAATCCCGTCATTAAGAGTAACATGACATTAGGGGTAACCTCCATTAAGTGGCATCCTCCAGCACCAGAAATAGGACACAGGAAGCTCTCTGAGACTTCTGAGTGCAGGTTGACATTTTCCACGACAAACAAAATGGAAAAATAAATGCAAAGAAGGCATTTTTGAGAAAACAGGGTCTGTTCATTTCTTGACATGTCAGGACCGCGTAAAATGCAGTCGGTGTTGTCAAAAAAAGCAGAAAAAGAATACTTGTCAAAGGTGAATACATTTATTTAATTATAGTGATTACATAGTGATTTCCTACATTTTTGCTATCCTTTTCCAGTCTTGGTATTTTTACTATTATTAATGTGAATTCTCTTGCTTAATTTCTGTTCATGAAACTGCAGAAACATCAGTCTACTGACTCACTACTACAAAACTTTCATACAACAGACAACAAAGCAATCATATAAAATGAAATGTAGAAATAGAGATAGGTAAATATATAGTGTCAGAGTTTAGAGAGGGATACATAGAAATTTGATATTCATTTATATTTTTTACTGCTTATGAATCCTAAATAGTGTTCTCAATACTTTGTCATTTGTGAAATGAAATGAATAATTAAGCTTCATTTCTACAAGGTGTAACCTTTAGTTTCTAAATGGAAGAAATCAGTGTAATGAGGGTTCAGCAATGTTCCATCAACTCCCTTTCTTATGCAAGCACACTCAATTTATTCCACTGAGGATTTTATTTCTGCAGCAAAAAACCCACTGAACAGACAGGGTGTAAACACAATGGCAACAGCAGTGCAGGTACAAAATCAATAAAGAACGAGGGGAATATCTTCAAAGCTGTTGATGCACACTAGTGTATCAAATGACGCATGTCACCTAATTAGAAAATGTAAAATATGATTCTAATGGGATGGAAAATTAGAATTTAGGTTAAAGCAGACGTAATTTCAATCCCTTCCACTTTTGAAATCACACAAACAGTGGGAACAGGTTGGTGTCCCATATTATCACCCACGGCTAAATTGAGGCATGGTGTGAAAAACAGTCCTTTGTGATAGCGCTAATAGATGGACACACACACAGGAAGAGGGGAAATGAAAGAAATTGGATACCTCTAATGTAGTGCCATTAAAAAAGGAGACCCTGCTGACTGTTGCTATACCGAACACCAGCTTGTCAACACGTTGCATCCACTGAGAGTGAATTAAAACGTGAAGACAAACATGATGGACGTCACAAAAAGTGCTTCACCCGCCCCGATGAGGTATGTTTTAATTGTCAGAAGACTCTGGTTGCGTAACTCAGAGAAGTAAATGAACAGTTGCTGAAATAATGAATAATTCTATTATTATTTTGCAATATTTTTCCTTAACAAAATCTTCATTTATTCTAAAGAAAAGAACACAAATTGCAAAATATTCAAAAAAAACATCTACAGATTTTAAGAAACTCATTTATCCATCCTTACCTGCTTTCAGGTGATTTACAGGTGGAGCCAACAGACCTCTCATCCATCATGTTTTTCTGTGAAGCTGTGTGAGGTCATGTATACACTGAGAATGTCAGTCTGTCACAGGGCTGACAGATTATCAAAATTCACATTTATACTGTAACTACTTTCTAGTTCAGTATGTACATTTTTATTCATGCAAATAAAATGAAGAAACTTCAGGTAATATTGGCCAGGCAGGGGTTTACTACTCAAACACTTCGCCTTGAAGCATGGGGCAATTAAAAAGTGCATTGCAGTTTGTTGTGCTTTTATGTGATTGCAACTGATACAAAGACAATAATGTATTTTTATCTCATAAAAACACCGATAAGTAGGGACATTAACACAGGATGAATAATGTGACGGTCTCTGCTACTCGTAAAAGTAAGAGCATAAAACTTGGTCTCGTCAGGGGACCGGAAGGGTCTCTTGAGTTGGTTGAGTCAATCGAAAGTAGGCTGACCCATTTCCAGAGCACGTTTATTTTCAGGTTCTCAGTGAAGATCAAAATCAGCCAACGTAGTTTCTGTTATTATATGCAGCACTGCGTGCTATAATAGGGGTCTGATCATTTTGTTTGTTTGTGTACCAAACGTGTTAAAGGTGATTACTTACTGTAGGTGACAAATCTGCATGTACTACCTATGAGGAAAATGTGCTGTATTTTTCCAGCCCCTGCCTCTGAGTGCACTTCCCAAAGAAATGAGGATTTAAA
The DNA here is from genome assembly GCA_015052645.1 of Benitochromis conjunctus. NCBI lineage: Eukaryota > Metazoa > Chordata > Actinopteri > Cichliformes > Cichlidae > Benitochromis > Benitochromis conjunctus. The sequence goes on from VOQK01027933.1 coordinate 3,798, forward strand.
CAGTAAATCAAGTAGAATATTCATCTTTGCATTACCTGGTCAGTCAATTATAATCTCATGGCACACCAACAAAAATGACCTGACAGTAATTCACTGAGCTTTGGTAAGTTTTATTTTATTTTACATTTTTAATTTTTATTCATTCATTCATTTATTTATTGCTGAGTTTTGAATAAGCATGAATGCTATCTTGGCTATCTTAAGCTCCCCTGTCACTGCAGCACTCTTTCTTTACAGATCACTGTGAATCCAGTTCTTACATGTCCCTCATTTTTCTTCAGACTACTTTCATTGTTGCATAGTCCCAGCCTTGATTCATCACTTGTGCTCAATATAATTTAGATAAAAGCTGTCCAAGGACACCAAACACTATGACTATTTGATGTAATAAGAGACAGGGCTGTTTCATCATGCTACCAGTAGATGGCAGTGAGAAGGCTTTCAACTGTATTAGACCTTGGTGCATTGTGGCACATCCCAACTGTGATAAATGTATTAATGTTTGGGCTTCAGTTTCTTTTTCTTTCTTTCTTTTTCTGTTAGTTATCAACCAATCAGTTGTTTTAATTACTGATAGTGAAAAAAAATAGTTAAAGGAAAATAAAACAGTTATTCCTGACTGTCTGCTGTCATGGAAGTTACATCATCAGTAGCATGTTCATCAAAATAGGATAACTGTAAATATGTATATACTGCATTGAAAGTAAGCTTTTTTTTGGTAAGCCTAGTGGATTTAACCCAAACAGCTTCTGCTCATCTGGACGTAGCGTTTTCAGTGGGAGAAACATTTCATCACACATCCAAGTGACTTCTTCATGCTCAGCTGACTGCAGGTTTCCCCAACCTTATAAACAGTACCTTTGCACAATGACTGAAACTAGCACCACTGAATGAACAATGGGCTTGGGAGGTCAGTGACTTGATCATTACTATGCAAATTGCCCTGACCTACTAGATTTAATGCAGGTAACATTCTGTGCAATAAATAGTGGTGCTTATCAAATGATCTTTTTCCTTTTTGGAAGGTGTCTCTGAATGTGCTTTTGATTATAGGGTAGTGTAGGGAAGTGCTTTTCCATTTTCTTTATCATTTCTTTCTCACACAACAGTTTAGTTTTCTAGGGTATTTTTATTATGTAGTCCACATCTATTAGAAATTTACATTAACTCCCGTGGAAAAGTCCACCCTTACTGCTTCCATGGGTATTAAGAGGGTAAGTGCTTGCTGCTAATTAAATGAGGGGTTTTTTTTGCATTTGATTGGACATCCCTGCAAAGTACAAAATGATGAAAAATCCAAGAGTTACATCTCTGACTCTATAGGCTTCAGTTAGCATGCTAAAGGCGACAGTTCATGACAGTGCAGTTAGAAAAAGAATGAACAAGTAGGGCTGGTTTGGAAAGGTTGCCAGAAAAGAACATAAACTTTAAAATGAACATTGTAGCATGGCTTAGTTTTGCAATGTTCCTTAACAGTTCCTTAACAAATCACAAGATTTCTGGAACAATGTCCTTTGAACAGATAAGACCAATGAGACATCTGGCCTTAAAGCACAGCACCACATATATGCCGAAACCAAACACAGCATATCAGCACAAACACCTCATATCAACTACGTGGCGGAGGAGGATTGATGATTTGGGCTTGTTTTGCAGCCGCAAAATCCGGGCACCTTGGAGTCATTGAGTCATCCACGAACTCCTCTGTATACCAAAGTATTCATGAGTCAAATGTGAGGCTATGTGGCAGAATCTCAAGACAGAAGTGCATTAACCAATGCTCGCAAACTTCAGTGAGCTCAAGAAACTTTGTAAAGAAGGTAGGGCCAAAATTCATATTCAGCAATATCAGAGACTGATAAAGTCATGCAGAAAATACTACTTAAAGATTTACTGCTGAAGGGGTTCTACAAGTTGTTTCGCAGGACTGCAGAGACTCCTTTGAAATGTACATCTTCATAGTCTGTTTTAGCGTGTCTCTGTTGTAATGCAGACTAAAGTCCGGCAGGTGGCGGTAATGAGCACAACGTCGGATGTTGACAACCTTCCGAAATCCATCAAAGAAGTATGACAACCGGGTTCAGTCCGTTCAGCCAACTAGAACATTTCGCTGTCCGGGGTTAAACCAGGCAGGTAAACCAGGTACATCATAGCTTAGTTTTACAAGAACACCGTTCTACAACTAGATCATTGTTATTTGGGCGGGTAGTTATCCAAGGTGAGAACTTTTCAGCTTGGCTTGACTGCTGTTAGTAGCAGAGAACCTACTAAAGCTAACGTTAGCTTAGCCAGCCATTAATTACCCCTGACAAAATGTAGCGTTAGTTTGTCGTTAGAGGGTATCACTTTGTCCTTAGCGCTGTTGTTTACTTTGGGAGCTTGTTACAGTGTTGTCGCGAATATTGTAGCTGTAATTAAGTATATGTCTGGTTCAATGTGTGTCAGGGCGAATACAGAATACAAACGAATAACTCTTCTTTCTCTGTCGGAAAATATCGAACCGTTTTTTCCCGTGCTGTTATTATTTGCTTCATTTTACTACGTAATATGTCACTATGTCATCTGGGCAACCCTCAACTCGTGTTGTTATTTCTGTTTCTTGCAGCTGTGAGGTTTTTTCTCCCCCTCGATGGTGCCAGGAACCTGCTTGAAAACTAACAGCTGGAACAAGGACATAAACTTCGTAATCCAGATCTCCTTTCTCTCTTGTTTTCCACTGAAGACAAATGAGTCATGGATCAAGCTGTTGTGGACAATCCTGTTACCCTTGTGATCAGGGCTCCCAACCAGAAATATGATGACCAGACAATCAACTGCTACCAGAACTGGACTGTGGAGAAACTCAAAGCTCACCTGTCTGATGTGTACCCGAGTAAACCTGTGAGTATCTCACACTAATTTAATCAAGGCGGTTGATGTAAGAGGTTGACTTGCGTGTTAATTCCCTCTGATCATGTTCACACTACTTTGCTTTTGTTATCCAAACCAGCTGATCACTCTTACTGAAGTAGAATGAGCAGCTGCTATTACAATACTACTATTTGTTTTGATAGCATACAGTAATGCAGTAGTTCTCAAAGGCTAACAAAATTTGATTTCCAGCTATTTTAATAAAAAAATTACAATAAAAAAAAAGATCAAAATTGAATTTTAATTAAATAGAAACTATTGCATCAGCAAACGCTTGTTTTTGTTCTTACCTCATAATGATTTAAAAAAAAAAATCATAATACCCATTCAACTTCACATTTTTCTTCTTGTCCTTCATGCCCCACAGTTTGAGAAACACTGCAGTATTGGTAGATGGCAACGTGGTTAGAAAGATACTGATAACATAAATATGTAACAAGTGTTTCCATGCCTCTTTAAATTCAAACCTCAGTTACTTGGTTTAGAAAGTCAGCTAGGTCATCTGGATGTCATCAGACTAGATTTATTTTTTATTTTTTTTCTGATTCATTAATCAGCTAAAATGTCCAATGTCGATTCATCAGTTAATAATATTTACGAATGACACACGCAATATGTTGGATTTCTAAAAATCAGCCAGCACACTGATACATAACGGTGCTGTGACATGTATTCTGCTCCATATGCTGCAGACGGTGGCAGTATTGCAAACACTGCAGTGAAAGCTGCTCTGCTGGACAAACTGTGTATTGATATCATTTCCAGATCTCTTTCTGCATTATGTTACACATATCAGGCAGGAAATGCCTCCATACCCTTATGTGTACATGTTGTTACACATGAGCGTCACAGTTCCACACAGTTCTGAGAATGAATTGCCTTTTTGGGTTTGTTTGGGTTTTTTTTTCGTTGTTTCTATAGAGAGCCAAACTGTGTTTTGATTTTTAGCTCTCACACAGTCTCAACCTTCATTTTGCTTAAACTTACGTTTGCTTTGTGAGTCATATTACTGTTGAATAATCACTGAGTGACATAGATCATAAACCTTGATGTTTTTTCTGTAGGGAAAGAAATTATGTTCCTAGTGTCTTTGTAGCTGAAAGAGCCTTGGAGGCTGTAGATTTGACGTCACAATGAAGGGAAGGCGTTTGTATTCCGGCTTTATTGTGCTGCTAATCTGACTTCGCTCTGCTTCCTCTGTGCTCTCTGCTTGTTCTGATGCAATCATATTAAATACATGGGAGCAAACTGCTTTCTGATAAGGCTGTAGAGTGTTCATCCTAATGCCTGTACATTTTTGTGTAACTCGGGGGAAGTTATTTTTGGAAAACTCAAAAAGTTGGCCAGGATTTAAAATAGAAAATGTTTTTTTTTTTAAATAACCCTAGAGTGAATGCAGTCTGTAAGAGGATCACACTCTGACCTTGTTGTAGTCAGGAGAGCTAAATCCACTCTTAAGACCCACTTATCCCAATTGAGGTTACTACAAACCCATCCTTATTACTCATTCACAGGAAGTTTCTTCCTTTTTATGTTGTGATCATGTACATTTGAGAGTTAACTCTGTCTTCTTTCAATGTATGATTATATTTCTGGCATCTTTGCCCTTTAAAAATGTAAAACAAAACCGAGCAACCTAGATTCTTGGTGTAGTTCATAATACATAGGCTTCCTTCTTTGACCCAGTTATCGTTATCCTTTTTTTTTTTCTTTCAGAGCTCCAAAGACCAGAGGCTGGTGTATTCTGGAAAGCTGCTTTTGGATCATTTTACCTTAAAAGATGTGCTCAGAAAGGTAAGTTTTTGTAGTTTTAGGCATTAAAGTAATTGTAGCTTACTTACTATGTTTACAATTTAAACAAGAGTCTCTCTGCACTCAAAGTGAAGTGGAGTATGGTGTGGAAGAACTTAGCTAGCCTACACAGAAACCCTTTCCCACACATCTGAGAGAAACTGGAATTGCACTCAAAGGACACTTTATTAGATACACCTTGCTAGTACTGGGTTGGACACGCTTTGGCATTCAGAACTTGCATAACTCTTTGCAGCATAGATTCAACAAGGTGCTGGAAACATTCCTTAGAGATTTTTTTGTCCATGTTGACATGATGGCATCAAACAGGTGCTGCAGAATTGTCAGCTTTACATCCACTACCATGCTCTATTGGACTGAGATCCAATGACTGTGGAGGCCGTTTGAGTACAGTGTCACTGTACTGTCCTGTTTAAGAAACCAAGCCATCTGAAGCAGCCATCAGAGTATGGGTACACTGTGATTGGGTGGACATGATCAGTAGTAATACTCAGGTAGGCTGTGGTGTTTAAATGATGCTCAGTTGCTACTAAGGTCCCCAAAGTGTCACCTACACCACTACACTACCACCACCATTAGCCTAAACTGCTGATTTGTTTTGTTTATACAAAATTCTGACCCTGCCATCGTGCCAACGTTTTCCAAACTTTTATTGAGCAGTTTTCTGTTCTTGACAGAAGTAGCACCTGGTGATCTTCTGCCGCTGGAACGAGTGATTATTTAAGTTAATGTTAGCTTCAAGCTAATACGAAGATATCGGAGTAACAACCATGCAACGTTCAAAGTCACTTTAATCACCTTTACTTCCCATTCTGATGCTCAGTTTGAACTAAAGCATGATTACATGCCTATATGCAAAGATTTGCTGCCATGCGATTGGTTGGTCAGATATTTGCATTAACAAACATCTGTACCTAATAATAAAAGTGTCCAGTGAATGTAGTTTGTCGTGCTTATGTCATTTTTATTTATTTCACTGGAACATTCTGTCCCTGTGCAAACACACAATTACTGGATGTCAGTGAGTCTTCACGCTGATTCCTGCAAAATTAGGCAACTCTTAGGTTGACCCGGTTTTCTGCTATCGGCACGGAGCGACTCCACTTTTGTATTTGTTGCTGCGTAGGACTTTTCCTCCTGGTTTTCTTTGTGTAACCTGCAACAATGATTATGTAACCATAGGTGGCACGGCATTGACAAAGCCTTGAGGGAAAACAGTTTGAATGTTCATGTTGATCTTTTTTTAGGTAAATTCAAGTCTAGTGAATTGATTTTTGAAACGAAAAACCGGCCGACATATCACCACTAAAAAGAGAGTAGAATGGAGGAGGGGGCAAAGCGAGACAGTGTGTACAGGTATATTGCAGCTCTGCTGAGAGTTTGTGTCCCTTCTTTTTATGTTGTTCTCTTTTAATTGATTTTTTAATATGTTTTATTACCCAGTGTTCCACTTTTTTTTTCTCTTCTTCATCTCTAGGCCACTATTAATGTAATGCATTTTATAATGGGCTTTCCTATAATTGCATGCTGTTTTGTAAAGAAACTCGATATGTGCAAATATTATGTAGGTATTATTAATATGTTTGTGTTTAAGCAGGAACATTGAAAATCTTAAATGTCCAGTCTCTTTTGTGAAGTTGTCTTTAGCCAAAATAGACGTTGGCAATAGTTATGCAACAGTATATACACAGCATACAAACCATGCATACATACAGTATGTACATAAATGGGGAATGACATACAAAAAAAGGAGGAATGATGTATTTGTCACAATTATCTCAGGTTAAGCAGGGATGCTGAATTACCGCAGATTCCCTTGATTTAGTTAATTTTGTGTCTTCTTTAAAGCCGAAAGTGGCATTTTAAAAGTTTTTCAGCACCTGATTGAGGTAGTTTCAGTTAAGTCATTAGAAAAGACCGTAACTTGGCAAACTCTTGAAGGATTTCTTGAAGGACTCTTGAAGGTTTTCCTGTAGCCTTATAGGAAAACTTAATTTATAATATTCTTGTCTTTGCATTAATCTAATAAAGCAAATGTCCAGGAAGTCGATTCAGAAGTGCTTTGAAGTGTTCTTGAGTTTTAAAAATAACAAGTCCAAAAGAACATGCTGCACTTAAGCTGTGTTTGACAATGAGCTGTATTGGCTTCTACAGCAGGACGAGTACCATATGCTCCATCTGGTGTGCGCCTCACGAACCCCTCCCAGCTCCCCAAAGCCCACCCGCAGCTGCAGTAACAAGCCCCAGGAGAGCACAGCCCGTCCCACGGTGGGTCAGCCGTGTACTTCTTAGACCTTGCATTGCATTTCATTTCATCATCGCCATATTTTCTTTCATCAGCTACCTAACTGCTGTAATTTGCAAACCTCTGGAGATGTAAAAACGTCACTTGCCTTTGTTTTAGGACGAGCAAGACTCTAGAACTTTTTTTTTCCCCTCCCTGGTTACAGGCCCCTCAGAACTCTAATGGAGTTGGTCAGGATAGCCACTCCTCTACGGGAGGGAGCACTGATGGACTCAGACACCGAGCTGGATCCTTCCCTTACCACCAGATGTATCCACAATTTATGTACAGGTAAGCTACTGAACTGCAGTGCAGAGGTGAAGGGTAGTTCAGGAAGCTGATTCACTAGACAGTGTTATGTAAATGCTGCAATGGCAATCTTACTGATTTGGAAACTTGGTAACAGCACAGTGCATCTTAAATAACTGTAGTTTTAGCGTGTGCTACAGCAGCAGAAGCTAACATAATAATAATAATGTATACTTTATTGATCCCGTAGGAAATTAGTCTCTGCATTTAACCCATTCACTCAGTGAAGCAGTGGGTAGCCACCAATCCAGCGCCCGGGGAGCTCAAGTGTACCATGCTCAAGGGTACCTCAGGGTAGCTGTTGGGTGGATTCGAACCATTGACCTTCCGATCAAGGGGCGACCACTCTACCTACTGAGCCACCATACCATTCCATACCATACTAGCTATTTACCATCCCCTCTACTTAACAACAATAAAAAAAAATAAAAAACACCATTTAAGAGATTGTTTTACTTAAATCCAAATAAGACAAAAACACCAACAACTTGGTATGTGTTATGTGAAGGTTGATGTTTGATCCCTGGCTGCTCCAGACTCCAGTTAACTGATTCTGCATGGGTATTTGTGGTACTTTCTTGTTAAAATTTGTAGAGTTCATTTAACATGATTAGTTTCCTGTGACCTGACTTTTAAGTGGAGTCCACAGATTTTCAGTGGGGTAGAGCTTCAAATTTTGAGAAAGCCATTTAAGAAGCTTAATGGTTAGCCTGCTTTATCCATTCCAAAACCAGTTTAGAACCAGTTCAGTTTGTCTATTATAACGTCCCATTGTTTCCAATTTTGAACCGTTCTAACTGCTGATTTGAGGTGAAGTTGGAGAATTTGGAGGTGGTCCTCCTTCATTATTCCATCCACTTTGTGTAATGTACCTGTGACACTGGCACCCAAAGGGCCCCAGAGCATGATGCTAGCACAACCACCATGATTCCTGACTTTTTCCTGAGCATCCTAACCAATCTCTCCTGAAGCTGACAGTTTGGATCTTTTTCCAGACCTTGGAAAAGTGACGAAACAACTCAATAACTTATTCGTACATATATTTGTTTGAACTTGTGAGTTTGGAATCTGCAGTTGTTTATAAACGGCTCCAAGAGACCTTCCCAGCTTGTGTAAATATATAGTTCATCTTTAACAGATCTTCACTGAGTTCCTTGGACTTTCCAAATGCGCTGAGTATTTGTCAGTCCAATTAGTGCTCGCACCCCAATCCTTTTTATGCTGGCAAAGAGAAACTACTAGCTGTACTGATTTATGATGACTAATCAGACCTCGTCAAAAAGACACTGTAGAACCACTTATAGAAAGGTTTATTGAGAAAATCCAAAATAAATTAGAACTCATGCAGAAATCATTAAAAGCCTAAATTTACTAATATATAATGTTGCCGTGCTGAGTGTGTGTAAACTTCTCACAACAGTTGTGGTGAGGTTGTGTACACATGTATGAGTTTAGTGAGCATGTGTTTTCCTGTTATGTCTGGCCATGTGATAAACAAAAGCATTGGTTATATTTGACTAAATGAACACTCTTATTAACAGTAATAATTTTATTATCATGCTGATGTTTTTCCTTTGGCTCTGATTAAAAGCTCTTCTCCAAACATGGAGAATGTCACTGTTTTCATAATGCACCCTTTCTTTTTCCAGCTGGAACCAACACTCTGCTCAATCTGCCCCTCCCACAAATATGCCCGCTTATTACAACCCCATGACACTCATGTGGTGGCAGCAGCTGTACGCCAGGCAGTACTACATGCATTAGTAAGTCCATTTGTGTTTTAGTCTCTCCATTTAAAAACCAAAATGTTTTTAGGGCCGGGTTCAAACAGCGTTACCACCATCTGTCTCTCCTCCTCTAGTCAGTTACTAGCTGCCTCCTCTCAGCACCTCAGACCCGACCAGCCCTCGTCCCAGTCTAACCAGTCCCATCCCCAGAGTCAACGACCGCAAGTGGGTCGCCATGGCAACCCAGAGGTCCAGATGAATGCCCAAGGAGGCGAGATCCTGAATGAGGAAGAGCTCAATCGGGACTGGCTGGATTGGGTGTACACATTTTCACGCGCTGCCATCTTACTCAGTATAGTCTACTTCTACTCGTCCTTCAGCCGCTTTGTCATGGTGATGATGGCCATGCTGGTGCTTTACCTGTGAGTGATGCGTTTACCAAACGCGTGTGTTTTAAATGCCCATCATCCCATCATTCTGATACAGTGATCAGAGCTACACATTCTGGAAAACATTTTGTTTTGTTTGTTTTGATTTCGAGCAAAAGTGCTGGTTGTTTTGTAATGTGAACTATTTGACCATTCGTCGATACACAAACGCGCACACTCTTCAAAGTCTGAAACTGAAATGATGCGTATTTGCAGCAGGCTTGTGACATGGTAGCTTTAACTGGGAGAGTTTACACTTAACCTCAGTTTGTCTTTTGAAGAGGCTCAACATAGAACATCTTATCATCTGATCAATAGTGGCTGGCAAATGACTCAAAGGTGCTTTATTGCTGCTTTCTTGTGATACTGGAATGTTACATCGTTCCAGGCGCAGGGAAAAACAAGAAAATGAATATTTTAAGAAACAGTCACGTAAAATATTGGATTTTTGTTTTTTAATATACTCTAACAAATACTCGAAAATCATGCCTGTGTGTACTTTACAGTAGTTTTTGTTCTGTTATTGCATTGATGGGTCTCGTGATTTTGTAAGTGCCTTTTCAGATTTGTGCTTTAACAAAAGGCACTAATAGTGGGTGAAACTCAGTCTCATCTCACATCGAAATTCACAACAATAGATAAATGCTTTTCTCCGGAAAGTATTTATCTTTTAAAAAAAAATGGTTGCCTTTAAAACGAAGGCCACAATGGTTGAATGCTCTCTGATCAGAGCGATTTCCTGTCTTCACGCAGAGCTGCATTGTAGATTCCCTGTTGTTTTGCCCTAATGTAACTGGAAAGAAGTGCCTGAATGCTAAAGTTATGAATACTCAACTGAAGTTTAGATTTTTACAATGCATTACTTTTATATATTTTGCCTTTATCTTAACATTGAGGGCTCTTAGAATATTTGTAAAAACATATTTTGAAGAGACGACAGGGATACGTCGTTTTCATACCACACAATAAGTTTCTCAAAGATTACTCAGGAGTATAATTGATAATAAGTTGATAATGACCGACACGGTGAAACATTTGTAATTTCCTTTCTTGTGGTTTCCGCCTGCAGGCACCAGGCCGGCTGGTTTCCCTTTAACCTGGAGAACGAACTTCAGCTTCCCGGAGACGGGGGCAATCAGGATGATGCAGAGGGAGAGCCACAAAACCAAGACTTACAAGAAATGGTAACTGCTTCTCTCATCCACCGGCGCCTTACTCAGAACTGATTGGATTGTTATCAGTACCATTTATTTTTTTATCTGCAGTACAAGCTGTGAAATGAAATACCACTTTCCAGATAGCTGTGGGATATAGTCCACCACTTGTCTTTAATAACTCATAACAGTGGTATTGTATTATAGAGTGCCCAATTTAAGAAAACAACAAAGATCATGAAGAATGAGGTCAAGTGGGTTATGAGACGTTAGGTGGGGCTTTTTACTGTTTTCTGACATTTTCTTGATTTGTGAGTCTGTTAATTATGTGGCAGGGAAAGACGAGCTAAAAACACTCAAACGACATTTTGACTTCATCTGGAAAAGAAGAAATGTATCTGTACGTATGCAGATAAAGTGTGGGGCGTTGAAAAAGGCTTTTCTTGCCGCTGTTATGCCTGAAGCTAATTTAGTGGATATCTCATTTCACAGTCAAATATGACTCGTATATTCTAGTCTGTGCACCGCGCACCAGGGAGGACTGTAATCTCACTGGATTCTTGTAATTTGACTTCCCCCGTATAGGAAGGAGTGTTGGATGACGGCTCCGACGATGAGGATGGGGAAAGCGGAGAGGAAGGAGCGGAAGACCCTAACAGCGTCCCCCACACAGGCTTCTTGTCCTCCACGTGGTCATTCATCATAACCTTTTTCATGTCACTCATCCCAGAGGGGCCACCAAATGGCGCTAACTGAACCACAAGCACTATGTGCTGCCACAGTTCCCCACCGAAGCATTTTCTTTAAGAGGAGGGCGAATATGTCTCTTTTATAATGCAGTGTTACAGTTTCCCAATAGTCTACGTGAAACTTTAAGCAGAACCACAGCAGACCAAATTAAAAAAAGGAAGAAAAAAAAATGGCAATTTTAAGTTGTTTTGTTTGTCTGCACAAAGACAAACATTTTAAGCTGACCAACGAGAAGTTTGTTCACTGTGTACGAATTGATTGCTATCGACGCCATGTAAACATAGGGACGACAAGTAACTGCTGCGTTTTTGGCACTTAAATCTTTATTTTTTCTTTGTAAGAAGCCGTTGTTGAAATAGTTGTTTTGCTCGAATTGTAATGAATTATTTGTAATTGTCATTATATTACAATAAGACACTTTAAAAGAGCCACATTAGTGCAAAAGCTGATATTTCAGTAATTAATAGTGAATCATGTAGCGCCTGTAATACATGAGTTATTTTGGCCCAAGACTTTATGAAACACATTTGTACTGTGTTGACGTGAAACCCAGTGATGCTGGCTAGTAAGGTGTGATTTTCTCGTTTGTTTGTTTTAAAGAGAAACGATGTATAACCGATGCTTTCAGACAGTCTCAGATTACTGAATGACAGAAGAAATTATTATTTTGACTGAAGTTCTGGCTGTTGAGAAGACAATAAAAAAAAAATCTCACCGTTTTTTGTTTGTTTTTTAAAGCAGTGCAACTGTGCATCTCTCGATTTTCTGAAAATGCCTACTTCATTTAATATGTTGTGTACGACAGTAACGTTTATTAAAATCCTGTCCATTGTAATTTAATCACATGGTTTTTTTTGTTGTTTCTACCGGGTTAACTGGCAACACAGGAACACAAATAATGATTGAATTGTTCGCATTGAGCAGGACTTCTGCTTTAATTCTCTTATGACAGGCATATCCTGGATTTATTTTTCACAGGGCGACAAATTGCAATATACTTTCTAGCCGGAAGATCCTTTTTTTTTTTTTTTTTTTAAATAAAAAAAAACTTTAATAAATTTTTTTTTTTTTTGATTTATTTTAG
>VOQK01027934.1:0-12153 GCA_015052645.1 Benitochromis conjunctus
GATGCACCATCATGCCTAGTGCCTACTGTACAAGCCTGTGGGGGCAGTGCTATGATCTGGGGTTGCTGCAGTTGGTCAGGTCTGGGATCAGCAACAGTATGTGCTCCAAGAATGAGGTCAGCTGACTACCTGACTATACTGAATGACCAGGTTATTCCATCAATGGGTTTTTTCTTCCCTGGTGGCATGGGCATATTCCAAGATGACAATGCCAGGATCCATCGGGCTTGTGAAAGAGAGGTTCTGGGAGCATGAGACATCATTTTCACACATGGATTGGCCACCACAGAGTCCAGACCTTAACCCCATTGAGAATCTTTGGGATGTGCTGGAGGAGGCTTTGCGCAGCAGTCAGACTCTACCATCATCAATGCAAGTTCTTGGTGGAAAATTAATGCAACACTGGATGGAAATAAATCTTGTGACATTGCAGAAGCTTATCGAAACAATGCCACAGCGAATGCAGGCCGTAATCAAAGCTAAAGACCGTCCAATGAAATATTAGAGTGTGTGACCTTTGTTTTGGTGGCGACTTTTCTCTTTGCCAGGGAGTGTATCTGCAGCTTGGATAGAATAGTAACAAGAAACAAATTATTTTCTAATCAATAAGAAAGAAATGAAATAGAAAGCAAACCCTAAGTGTGTTTCTGAGACAGATGTGGTAAAGAAGGTCTTGGATATATCCTGACCAGATTTCCATCCACTGTGCCAGAGGTCCTGAGTTTGAGAATAGGGGAGTTAAACCTGAATTAATTTTTAAAAAGGTGTCACTAACTGAAATATACAACATTGCAGGCAGGACCACTGAACAGCATACAGCTAGAGGAAGGCTATAAAGCTGCTTGTAGGTGTGTAGCAACTGTGAGCAGGCTAACATATATCTGCTGGTTGGGTTAGTATAATGTTTTTTGCCATGACCCACATTTTTATCTCTCACAGAAGCATAAAATGCTCATACTTAGCAAGTAATGTTTACAATGTGTTTCTTCTAATATGATGCTAATTTTCTAATGAGCACTAAACCATAAAATATATGTAACTAGTAAATGAATTCATTGAAGCACAATCTATTAGTATCCAAAATCTTGTTTCGAAACCTTATCTTTTGTATTCTGATGCCTCTAAGCATTAAGACAAACACAAGACACACAAAGAAATTCACATTAATTATTATATTTCTAACTTTTTCCTTACAAAGTCCAGTCAGAACCTCAGCAATCTGAAAGAGAAATTCAGAAATAGTGCTTTAGTTGCTGCAGGACAGAGATTGAATTGCAAAATGACAGGAAAATATAACCAGAACACAACCAGTTGGTAAAACAGAAGAACCCAATTGCCAATTCTATCTAAGAGTGATTACAGTCATACTGAGTTGGACCAGAATTGTTTGGAGACAGGTTTCCTTCCACCAAAAAAAACACACAGTTGCTACAACTACTTACAATTGGCCTCTAACAACAAAAATATTCAGTGCAATCGCTGAGAAACCAGCGATTATTCCTAGTCACATGGAGGCTGGTGTCCTATTTTTAGTCTAGTTTGACTGAGCCATTAATATTGCTGTTATTGGAGTGTATGAAGACATTTTAATAGTGTTCAGTTTGTTCAAATAATAGATACTGGGATATGAAGTGGATTATTATGCTGTTTTCTCTTACGTTTCTTCCTTTTTCTGAAAATCAAATATTTCTAGGGTAGTAGTAGAAAAACTTCAGAACTTCTTTAAAGCCTGAAATGTAGCACAGGAACGTGTGCGAGTGAAGTGTGACTGAATCCCTCGTCTACTATATTGCTGCTCAGCATGTTTCTCTTTCACACCTCCGGGCTCGAGTGACACATGACAAGAATTTCACACACACACTAACACGTAAGCTCATTGTCTGTTCTGAAACACACGCGTGTTAAAAAAAAATGTTCTTTGCTGTCAAATCTGGCTCTGATTCCAGCTAAAAATACTTTTACACCTGTAGGCACCCTTTCCTCCTTACCTTTGTCTTTCTCTGTCCCCTTCCTCCCCACTGGTTCCCTATCTGATCAGGAAGAAAAGATGGCCACTGGTGCCCTTAGCCAAACAAATCTCGATGGAGTGGGCTGTTGCACCCCCCCTCCGGGATTCTAACACTCACAACGAATAGGTATCTTCAAGATCCTTCCCCAAGCCCAAAGGTCTGCTTTCCATTTCCCCTTATTTATTCAAAATCGACAGAGTGAAGGGAAGGTCTCAGTACCATTTCCCATATGCTCAAAGCTTGTAGCTGGTTCTAGGAGCTGATGTAACGTATAGATAGATAGAACATATGCTGAAAGTTTTAAGCTATAGGTGGAGCAGTACTAGTTGTATGACGAAGACCCATTTACTTACCTTAAGAGGCAGCTGGGTCCTTAAAACATTTCAGCAGAACAACAGCAGGTTGGCACAATCAGCTTTAAGAGTGCCACCAACAATGGTGAACGTCAGTTTAATTTATCCGTGGACTAGATTTACCATGTAGTCCACTGATCTGGTTAAAGTTAGCTTTGTCTAAATTCTGCAAAAAAGGATTTTCTACACGTTCCTGTTTATGGTAAATGGACTGATTCTTATATAGTGCTTTTCTACTCTCTCAGAGTACTCTATACAACAACCACATTCACCAAATCATACAAGCACTTTATCTATACTTTTAGTGCTAAGTAACATACACATTCATACTCCGATGGATGCATCAGAGAGCAATTTGGGGTTAATATCTTGCCCAAGGATATTTGGCATGCAGACAGGGGATGCCAGGGATCGAACCACTAACCTTCGATCAGTAGCTGACCTGCTCTACCAACTGAGCTACAGCCACCCCTGAACCAGTGACATGCTAATTCATGTAAGTACAACAGACAATAAATATTGTTACCTTTATTAGTTAGTTAGCATTACTAAGCTAGCATATTCATATATGCTTATTTGACACTGTCATGATCCTCTGCCATGAGTATCACTGGCTCATATGCTCCCTCCCCAGTTTCTTGTTCATTAGCACTTTGAGGGCAGGGGTGGGATATCCACCATCTTTACTGTTATTTCATTTTCCCGTGGATTTTAGAATCTCACCATGAAGTGTTATTTTCTGTCCCTTTATTACATGGCTGGCTCTATGTGCATTTTTCTCTTGTTCACATTAATTATGTGCATACATTAATACCAGAGATAAAGTTGTCTCCTCACTTTTACATATTATGTCTACATGTTGAGTGAATTAAAAAAAAAAACTACTTGCATAAATTTAACTTGAAAGAACTGAACCACTCTACTTGGTAATAACTTGCTGTGACATTGAAAAATATCTTTCCTGTAATTGCACAAACCAACAAATCTTTGGGGGGTATTAATTAGTCGCTTACCATCAGACTGGTTTATCTGTGTTGCAGCACTGCTCTTATTGTGGTCTTCATTGTATTCTGTAATGTTCCACAACTGTTTCACAATTAATCAATATGGGTGTTTACACTGTGAGTAATATTGAGTGTTTGGTTAATGAGATTCTTACCCTGGATGCTGAACTGTTGACTCAAGATGACATGGATAGTAAATTTAGTTCCTGTAGAATACAGCTCTTGTGACTGTTCACTCTCTCTACTTTTAAGTTTAAGTTTGTGATGTAAATGTACTTTATATTGTAGAGCATCCAAAGTTTACCCTCTATCTACTTCAGCATCAGCACCATGATAGTAAGAAAACTCTGTGATAAGCCTCTGTATGGTTATTTGTTCCTGGAAAACTCTCTTTGGACTTGTGAGGGTGTATTTGCGATTGTGTGAAAAATTCCAACATTCTTAGGCATCTTAAATGTTTTGGACCCATAATGATCCAAATCCAGCAGGCCCAATAAACCAGGCAGTGAAACAAGAATAACGAGCAAAAACAAAGTTCGAGACATAAAGCTCCCTAATGAAACAGAAACCAGTGTCTCATGGTTGATAAACATGTAACTTTAGCCTCTGTCTTTATTCAACAGAGGAGAATAATCCAAAGCCAAAAACATCTCTCAAACAATCAGAAACATCTGAGAAAACATCCGTATTTGATGCTGTGGGATGAGAACTGAGAGACATAAAAACAGACCAGGACAGTTATTAGAACAGGCAAGATTCTTTTTAATGTCGAAGCATGTTAACAACCAGAACATCCCACCTACTGTCCTTTAATAATTGTATGGATGCGATTTTTATATATCGGTGGCCTATTGTGTTCATTTTAAGCGCCATAATTTTATTCTTGAATGTTACTTTTGCAGCTTTGTATGAGTCACAGTTCAAAATGATCCTTATTTATGCACAGAAGCATCCCCTCAGTTCGTCCCGTTTGAAAGAACTAATTTTAGCCCCTCCCCCTTTGAGACTATCCTTCCTTTAAGCTTTGTCTGATTGGTTGCCCCTCACAGATTTATGGCTAGGCTTGAACAGGAAGCGGGTGAGACTTCTATACCTTAGATGACCATATCAGTCATATCACCTCTCTGTGATGTCACAAAAATAAGACAGTCGAAAAAACTGTGTTAAAGTAAGCATTTAGATCAGTCTGCAGCCTGAGCTTTTGGCTCACAGGGATTACTGTACTTACCATCAGCCAGGGCAACAGGAGACACTTGAAAGGAAGTCATGTAATATACTGCAGGCCACTGTAGCATTGAGGTTGTTGCACAGGCAAAGTAAAACAAAAAGTACTCTGAGACATTTGGTTTAAATAACCACATGTTCTGATGTTTCTTGGGTAAGTGGTGCCACTAAATGAAAAAAGAAAATGCAGAGAGAGAAACAAGCCCAGCTCTGACTGGAAGAAATTAGATTTAAAGTCGCATTGACTGTCACAAACAAAACAAAAAACAAATGTATTTCATGACTTCACCAGGCTGCATTTACAGTGTTCAAAGTGCGGGGGAATCTGTTCCATCTGCTCTCTGCGCACACAGTCTGACCTGCAATAATTTATAGGAATAGATTTAGAGCATTTTCAGAGAAAGAACAATTATAAACTCGCTGTGAGAGAAAATGAACAACAACACGATAATGTTGTGATACTGCTGCAAAGTCATTTTCTGCTGTTGCATTTATGGATGAGTTTCTTTAATGAAGCCGAAGATGAAGAAGCAAGTAATGTGCAGCAATGTGGAATGATGAAATATTCAGCCAGTGGAAAACCTAAACACACATACGCAGACAAATATAGTCTGGTCTTTCCTTCACACGTCATTTTCTATTCTCTCACAGGCATTCACACAGAAGTTAATTCCTCTGATTACTGATTTACACAAGAAACAACACAACCGCACAGGTGGCCCGCCCCGAGCTCTTTTACCCCCTCTCCTCTTGCTAAACCAGAGAGCGAAAAATGGAGAGGCAGAAAAGCGAGGATGAAAGTGCTAACGTGTGAAAACATAATGGAAGTCAGCCTGAAGGTAAAGACTGGGATTACAAAGTGAATCCAGGCTTGGCAACCAGCTGGAACGCTTTTATTTT
Source organism: Benitochromis conjunctus (assembly GCA_015052645.1). Lineage (NCBI taxonomy): Eukaryota > Metazoa > Chordata > Actinopteri > Cichliformes > Cichlidae > Benitochromis > Benitochromis conjunctus. The sequence goes on from VOQK01027934.1 coordinate 5,491, forward strand.
GCATACACACGCTCGATACGCTACCATATTGTGGTTTGTGTTCCCATTCGGGGGAAGCTCGGAGGAACGTGGGAAATGTGGCGAGTGAGACGTGTTAACTCAGACCGGGCTCAGTCGCTGAAATACACAAACGTGCGAATTTTTTAGGTTGATGACAAGGATGAAGGTACCGGGGATAAACCAATATTTGCATGGAAGCTGTACACTGCATATCAACAAATAATCATCTTTCAATTGTGTAATCATTGATGATATTGATAATGACAAATTCTTCAACAACTGGCGATAAATATACTCCAATTTTATTGTAGCCAAAGTTAGAAAAGTATACAAAAGGCATTGTGGGCGGGTTGGATGAAAGTGTACTGAAGGTCACCTAACCGGGATGTGTGTGTTTACATCCAAACTAAATTTATCCTGGGTGTAAAAATAAAAATACTGTGACTATAATTAGTAAGTAAGTGGTCCCTTTTTAGAGATCTACACCGTCTACCTCAGGAGGCTGAAGGACTCTGAGATGCTTTCTCCTCCAGTGTACTCTCATTGCTCTTATAGCTAAAAGGCTAAAGGGGTTATTCAAAGAAAAGGGACATGAATTCATGCCTTTCTTTAGAGGAGAATAAATATGATTTGGATTATAGACAATAATGTATAATATATTTGATGATGCCTTAAAATGTATTTGCAGCACTGTAGAGAACCTTTTTATGTTTTTTATTATGAAAAGTCTTTGGATATATGAGAGGGGTAGGATACACAGAAAAGTTGGCTGTTTTAAACTTTTAGAACTCTTAAGATGAGCAAAAATACAAAGTTGTTGGTACTTTGGGCCAAACACAACAAAGCTGCCATGGGTAGTTTGTTGTGTGCATTGTGCCTGATAAGTGCAAACAGGGTACACACACAATGCAAAGAGTGTGGGAGGAAGGAGGTCAGTAGGAGCCCTCAGCAGATTGTGTTTTTTATTTTTTACTAGGGGCCCCTTTGCCCAGACTAAAAATCTATTCTATGACTTTTAATAATTGCATTTTTCAGTGGAACTACAGTGTTTTATAAGGATAGTGTTTCATAGCATGTTATTTTTAAGGCAGCCATCACCACAAACAGAATCCCTTTACCTGTAGTTAAAGTCAAAAAAAGAAAAGAAAAGAAACTGGAATAATCATGTAAACAGTTTATATGACTGCAGTTTCTGGTCAGAGGTAGGCTGAGGAGGAAAGTGCTACTTGGCAAATGCTGGTTTAGTATGATATAAATATAAATGATATAGATCAGAACATGTTGGGGGAAACTATGATGTCATTACCTTTTTATCACGAAATGATGAAATATCCTAAGACGGACATAGCAACCATGACAACAACCATAGTTAGCCTCAACTTGAAGCATCTGACTTAGAAACTGAGACACTGCATGTAACTTGTATCTGGATTTTTCCTTTTGGCAATAATGGTACTCACCATCCATCCATTCACCAATCCATCCACTACCATTTCCTGGTCCAAACTGAGGTGTCTTGGCCTCTCGTTCTTTGGCCACCATCAGATAGAGGGAACACTTCTTTGGGTTACAGGGATATTTTGGAGACGTTCCCACTTTCCCGTGGCTTCGGGGTGGCTGTGGCTCAGACATTAGAGCAGGTCATCTGCTAATCAGAAGGTCGGCGGTTCAATGCTCCAGTCAAAGTATCCTTGGGTAAGTTGGTCTGATGTGTTCATTGGAGTGTGAGTGGGTAAATGAATGTTGTAAAAAGTGCTTTGAGAACTACTCCATTTATTATTTTCTCTGGGTTGGCCACGCTTGCAACACTACCTAGGATACATAGAAGGTATCCAAGAGGCAGATGAAGAGGCAGAACCACCTCAGCAGCTCTACAGCTCCTCGGCCTATCTTTAAGGTTTAGCTCAGACAACTTGCAGTCAAAGTCCTTTTGTAACCTTCTTTGGCTTACTATCCACAACTCTTACTCACAGGTAAGGGTAGAAATAAAGAGCTGTCCAGTACATCAAAGTGTTTGCCTTCAGGTAGAGGGCACCATATATCCCTCAGTGAAGACATGATTGTGACCCACCAAAGAATGTGGGTCACCCTTCTATTCTGGCTTGTACCAAGAAGTTCTGCCCATAAAAGTTACGAACAAAATCAGTGGCAACCATGATGGAGTCCAGTGCTAATTGGGAACGAGTCTGCAATGTGGACCGAGCTCATACTTTTAAAGGTCGCGTCATGTTTTATACAACTTAATACTAGTGATCGAGACCATAAACTCATTGGGAAAGTGGTCACTGAGGTCACAGATGGAGTGGGGACAGGGCAGCCAGAGTACTTCCTGTACTTCCTACTGGTCATTAGAAAGAAAACAGCTTAAAGTCCCTTCATTTTTCTGACCTGCATCGTATATACGCAGACAGGAAATTCAGTAAATAAATGCAACAAAGAATGAGTAATTAGATTGCAAATAATACATAATTACAGGAATGAAACCGCACATGCACATATCTATTAAATATGTTTCATTTTATAATTTCAACTCTGTAAATTCTTCTAAAAATTACCAAAGACGAGATGAATAAAGAACAAACACGTGACCCTGTCTTTCACTCGGGCTCATTTCTGATTAAATGTGAAGTTAAATTTTCATAAGTGGCACACTGTCTTACTGTCTATCATCTCTCACTGCCATGTGAGAGTTATGACCCCTGGTAGCTGACAACTTTCACAAAAATAATAACACAGCCTCCCACCTCCCTCTCCCTCCCACCATAACTCTCTCTGTCTCCCATGAAGAGCCATAATATGCCTTTCTAAACAGGAAACAGACTCAAAGAGAACATATGCCCTTATGTATGCTTGGGTGTATATCCCTGCGCGCATGTGTTTGTGCACAATATGAAATGCATTACTGCTAGATTTCTGCCCGCATGGGGGATCTGCAGTCAGTGTGTCATCGCAGAAATATCCAGTTTATTGAGTTGAAAATCGACCATGAGTGAGTGCACTTAGCCTTTGTGGAGAGATGGAGGAGGAAATGGTAAAATGCACATTTCCTTCCATGGTTTATTTATCCTTTGCTTGCCTCTGGGATGCTCTGCTACATTGCTAGAAGCATGTACGTTAAAAACTCCCGGACAAATAAACAGTCCAAGCAAACAGACCACGGCTGACCACAAATGCACAAACAATGATGCATATACATGAGGACAAAGAAGAAACCACCAGGGAGCACATACTATAGGACCCACACATAAAGCCTTTGATACAGCAGCTTCAACAAATCAATGACCACATGATCCTGATTATTGATTGATTATATTATGGCTCCAAAGTTGTTGTGTTTGTTATATTAAAACCACAAATAGGCTCTCTGACCCAAGTATTGATGCATTCAAGAGGCATTTTTAAATGGCACTTGATGAAGCTGTAATTTCTCTCTTTAATCACACGAGTAATTGCGACCTCAAGACTCATTTTAAAAAATAGGAAAAGAGAGGGAAAAGGAAGGTTTAAATCGTGTATTTCTCCATTATTGTGTAGTTAATTCAGCCAGTATACAGAATGATTGCGCAGGCCGGAAGGAAGGAGAGGGAGGATATACGAACGCACGAAAGGGATGATGGATGAGGCGTGCAGAGCGACTAATTTGTGACCGGCTGTTCACACCTCTCGGCGGAGGAGGCAGCCCCGCTGTGTGAGCCGTGTAAGGTTCTGATTGCACTGATGTTATTGAAGTGACGCTCTCTAACTCACAACACCTGGAACCCTCTGCACCGGCTGGCCTCCAAGCCTCGGTGCAGGCCAAGATGACACAGCAGGGGTGGAGGCGATGGCGTCCTGGCAGGGCAGAACTGATATCTTGGCCAGGTCATGAACCTGCTTGCAGTTTGACATCCTCTGTTCATACTTAAACATATATAAAAGGATGTATGATGGGTAAGAATGTAGAAATTCCTCTTTGTCACTGTTACTGTTGTAATTAAATAGCTACCCCTGAGCTTGAAAAAGTATCACAAGTACGAACAACTGCCATTCCTCTACCGTCCACTAGGGGCTCCAGCAGTAAATCATTCACCATAGGCTCCCATGTTAAAATGTCCAACTTTACAGCAGAATTAAACACGTTTACAGCTTGATGCAAAAAGACTTTTTGTCTCTATTACTGATTTCCTCTTCATAAGAACTGTATGGGAGTAAAAGTTCAAGAATTTTTTCTAGAATGATGTTAAGGTCTAAAATTAGGGTTGTGGCCTCTTTGACCCAGAGTTGGATGGTGACACAGATGGCTGCTAGTGTTCGCCTCAGCTAACTGGAGTCCCTGAATCAGACTGTGTTTGTGCTGCTGGTGCATTTTGGAGCATTTTAATTGTACTAAAAAGTGGTGAACGTTAGACAACATGCAATTTTCAGCGCTGGCTTGGGTGAACTGCAGTTTCTTGGAGAGGTCAAAGCTCCAGCAACAATCATAGCATAAAGAACTTGGCCACAAGACCAACACGTTTTAGCTTTTGGCTTTATTGAAGTAGCATCAGCCTCCTGCAGAGAGGAGTGATTCAAGAAGTTGGTGTTGGCAAAGCGAGTGGTGGGAGGGGTTAGCCACTCATTGACTTATGCTTTTTTCCTTGGTTGATGCATACATACAGATAGTATGCGAGTGAAAATAATCTCCCTGAAACTCATCTGACATTTTTGACCTTATTAAGTCTGAAAAAATCTGAAGTCACACAAACAGATGAAAGTGACAAATGTTTAAACATGACTGAAATAATTAAATGATTAAAATTAATTATGTCAATTAAACTTTAATTTGCTTTCCAGTAAAGCTATGCTCTGGTTCCTTTGTTTCGATGTCGTGTAAGAAATGTAGTTTATCTTGATTCAGTTCCATGTGAAGCGTCCTGATGCCAAAAATGTGTTTTTTTTTCATGTAGCTGAAAATAGTCACGAGCATAGGCATCCTCATCCTCAGGACAGTAAAAATTTACAGGACCCAACTGGCTTGGAGCTTCGAGTCGGGGTCATTAATATTGTCTGTTGTGCTGCATGAAGTTTGTTATGAGGAAGAAAAATAATGCCTATGTACAGTCTCATTATTCAATATAAAAGTTAGCACCTTAAAAAAAAATACCACAGACTAATAACATTTAACTTCACTGGTGTTCCATTTCTTTTTCTGAAAATATTTTGGCAGAGATTTTCTGTCCAAACTGCCAAGAAACACACTGCAAGACATTATATCTGCTATAGAAGCTACACTATATTGCCAAACGTATTGCCTCACCCATCCAAATTATTGAATCTAGGTGTTCCAATCACTTCTATGGCCATAGATATATAAAATGAAGCATCTGAGCATGCAGGCTTCTTCTACAAACATTTGTGAAAGAACGAGTCGCTCTCTGGAGCTCAGTGAATTCCAGCATGGTACTGTGATAGAATGCTACCTGTGCAACAAGTCTAGTTGTGAAATTTCCACTACTAAATATTCCACTGTGAACTGCTAGTGTTCTAAACAAAGAGGAAGCAACTGGGACCAACAGCAACTCAGACACGAAGAGGTAGACTATGTAAAATCACAGAGGCACTATCGCTGAGGAGCATTGTGCTCAGAGGTCAGCAACTTTCTGCAGAGTAAGTCGCTACAGACTGCCAAACTTCATGTGGCTTTCGGATTGGTTCAAGAGCAGTGGGTAAAGAGCATAGTGGAATGGATTTCCATGACCAAACAGGTGCATCCAAGCCTTGCATCACCAAGTGCAATGCAAAACACCGGATGCAGTGGTGTAAAGCACACCACCACTGGACTTCAGAGCAGCAAAAACAAGATCTCTGGAGTGAGAAATCACGCTGCTTGGTCTGGCAATCAAATGGACGAGTTTGAATTTGATGATTGCTAGGAGAACGATAATTCACTGTACAAGTACTGATTACACTGTACCAAGTATAAAGTGTAGTGGGTGGGGGATTATGGTGTGGGGCCTACAGACAGTCCTGACCTCAACCCGATAAAACACCTTTGGGATGAATTAGAGCAGAGACTGAAAGTCTTCCTAGAAGAGTTGAAGCTGTTATGAGTGCAAAGGGTGGATCATTTTAAACCCAACAGATTAAAGATCACTCAGCTACATATGTGTGTGAAGGCAGACTAGTGAATATTTTTGGCAGATTATCTAAACACTTTAATATTTTTTTCTCTGAAAAAAACTTGGAGAGGTTTTAATAAGGTTCACCTCATTTATACAAGCAAACAAACCAGCGTTGACCCTCGTGACTGTTTGGACTGTACGGGTGCTAGTAGCCACCATCCACCTGTGCCACCATCCACCTGTGCCACCATCCACCTGTGCCACCATCCACCTGTCAGTGAAAGAAGCTGCCCGTCTAAAAATGCAAACTTTAAGTGCTAATACTATTTAAACAGGTGACAATTATTAAAACAGCTTTTAGAAAGGAGGAAACTGTTAGGTCAAAACAGTTGGGTGTTTTGGTATCATGCTGTAACCATGTTTATTTCTGCTATAAAGTTGGACATGTTAACATGGGAGTCTCTGGGGACTGACTCACTGCTGGAGCCTCAAGTGAATGTTAGAGACTGCAGAGTTTACCTTCATTTATCAGAAGTTGCTCAGATAAGACTATTGTTTGCTAGCTTTCAGGAAAAGCAGCGGT
>VOQK01027934.1:29968-40198 GCA_015052645.1 Benitochromis conjunctus
GGTCCCAGTAAAAAAAAAAAAAAAAAAAAACAGCATTTCCATGGTCACCAATGGAGGTCTGTTCAAAACATAAAACGTCTATTGCAAATTTACTCAAAGGTCCATGATTTAAGCATTGTTTAAGCATTCCAAGTCAAATGTCTCAATCATGACCTACCCTACCTTCCTACTACTGATTGCTTACTAAAAACATGGTTAAACCACTAAGACTGCCTGGTTGCAGATTAGTGAGGACTTTAGATACAGGCAATACATTGGTCTGTAGTTATTAGTAAAGCATAATCACTGTTCCCTACAACAGTTGCTGACTTCCTGGAAAAGTAGAAAGTGCTGTTTTATTTACATTAAAACATATTGTCACGGTTGTCACGGTTAACCAGACATAAACCTTCCTGATACTGAGTGGCTGTCAGTCTCAACCTTATAAGTCCTGAGACTCGTAGATAGAAATCAGGTGTTCTGTATGAACTGGTCTTTGTTTAATGGAAGACATTGTGACCTGTCACAGTGGGAAAGCACAGGGTACACTGGGACAATTTAACAAAACACAGCACACACTGTGTGCTAATGATCACCATTAGTGTTTGTCAGTGATATGCGCCAGTGCAGCCTTTTCTCTAGCAGGACCTCACATTTAAAATCTGTAAACCTGACTCTGTGAAAATAATTGGGATCATCTTTATGAGAGGTAGCAAGCTGCTATGACTAAACATCATGAAGCTACATACTGAAGCACAGGATTTTAGGATACATTTCATGGGAATGTTATATTTAATGAGCAACAGATAACCTATGAAATCGGATCTAGTAGGTAACATAATTTTGTTTCTTAATATTAGCTTTTTTTTAGGATGTGGCTAGAACAAAACCCTGCCCTAACTCTATGTCAGTGATCTGGTGGACATGCAAGCATGCAAAATTTGTAGAGACATCCATTAATTCAGATTTGGCTTAATTTGGACTGTTTTTGGTTGTTTTTTAGACCCTTTCATTACTCTGATTTCTTTTAATTGAAAAGGAAAGTAACTTCTCTAGTGCACAAAGAGCTAATTTTCATTAAGCGAGGAGTTTAAAATGATGGGCAAGCTGCTTATTTTCCACATATTTAAGTCACTTATGTCCATGACAGTGACCAGCTTTGGCTCTGCCTACATGCAGGTGCGGGGCAGGTTGTCGTTGTTTCATTTAGGGATTGAGTCCGGTCCAAAGAGGATTTACACTCCTGTTTGGTTCTGATACTGAGCTTTGGGCAGTGATGTGATGTGGCGCAAGTATAGGTTTGCAAAACTGGACGCACTGCAGAAGTCTGCCTTAGAAAACAAACGCACCCCTCCACTGAGAGGAGCTGTGGGCACATTCACATCACCAATGAGTTTTTTGATAACCACTTGAGTTTCTCACAGCTGCCACTCACAAAACCTCTTGACATCTAAGAAAACCCTTCCAGCAGCCATGGCAGAATGAAAATACGACATTAGAGAGATGAAACAGATGCTACTGACTGGTTTATTCTGTTCAGCTCCCAGTGTGGTCCAACAGAGCCGATTTTTTTTTTTTATCAGACTAGAAAGGCAAAGAAGATGGTGTGTGGGCCTGCATGTGTTGGTGATCCAGCCTCTCTTCATGGCCCTCCCAGTTGAATGAAATGCTTGTCGACTCAAACAATATGATGGATGTGTTTGAGGCTGCCTTGTGTCCATTTGAAACTGGGGGAAATATTAGCCGAGTCTCATTAAAATGAAATGAAGGGAGCACTGTTCCCCGACTCTGCGCATCCTACGATTGAATAGAAATATGAAGCTGCACACTGAGGCTGTTAAGAAGTAACTGGTATCAGAGATCACAAGAGCGCCGACCATCACCACCACCCTTCTGTTTTATTACAGCTGCTGTCTGAAACAGGGAATATTCAGTATACCTACTATAAAAAATAAGTGTGCTTTAGATTGTACTACTTGTGCTATGCTATAAGAGATGCTGAGATGTGGGTCTTAATTTGGAATCCAATCTGAGATCTACAAACACAATATCTGAAACATGCTGTACTCTGGTTTCATTTAATATTTCCACTGTTTCACTCAAATCAATTCTTATAAGCCCTTAGACATTTAGGTGTATATGGAACCCTCGTTTCATTTAAATGCACACTTATTGAATTTAATTGCGTCTATGGGTGGATGTGTTGGTCAATCAAGATGTACTAGTAGGTCTGTTTAGACCCTATTTCATATCAAACTACCGTAAAATGTTATGTTTTTTGGCTCTTGGATGACCTGTTTTGAAGATTATCAGCTGACTTAATAACCATTTTTAACTTTGCTCTATAGATTCTTCATATTTCTCACTTTACCAACTAGCAGGCTCTGCTAATACTGCACATTCTTAAGTCCTGGTTGTGCCTCGAAGCATTTTAAGTCTAGACACAGATGTTAAAACAAGTTTCATGGGTGAAAATTTCTTTTCACTTCTTCATTTTAATGTTCATGCAGTGTTTTCTAAGACTCTTGTACCAAGACTACTTAGTTAGGGTTAACAAGGGTTAAACCACATCATTGATAAATCAGATTTTTTAAAATGGGATTAATGGGTCCAGGCATCCTGGTCAAGACTGTGTATCTGCAGAGGTGAGAGTGACAGTAGAATCACTTTGGATTGTACATTTTTTAATAATAAACTATGGTATATTTCCTCTTATTGAAGAACCCCTGGAATCAGTGGAATCATAGTAATTACTTTTAGGCTTAAAGATCAGTCAGTCCAGTGAAGTCAAAAACAAGTGATGGAACTGGCTCTTATGAGGACCACCCATTGAAAAGATTTACCTTTCATATTTAGGTATTTTAAAAACAATTTGATTTCTGCCTGATGTAGAGAAAAGATTTAACCAAAGTCCTATCTTGAATCCTCAAGCCTGAGTTTTCACCATCACCAAACATGACAAGTGAGGAGTGGACCGAGAAACCCAGAGACAGCGCTCTACTACAGAGTCAAAGCAGCTACTTATCAATCACCTGACCTGCCCTAAATCGTCGTCTATTTTATCATGGTTTGTGTCTAATGGGATGATAATTTTCAAAATAAACATCATGTTGTGCCCACTAAGACTTGAAATCAGCACCTGAACTCGAACTAAACCCGAAAACTGGGTGAGTAGTAGGTGTGTTTACCTATCAGACTTCTTGCTGCAATCGCTAAAGTCGCCCCCTGCTGGACATCAGAAAGAATGCAAGTTGAAGGCGTTTCTGCACTGGTTCCAGTTTTCAGACACAGAAGCATCCATCTTTTATATACAGATTATGATTATTACTTAATTCCATGTGTTATTATACAGATTTAAAGTCTCAAGTATATGTATAATATGTATAGTTATGAAATAGCACTACCACACTGTATATGTGCAGGTACTGTATACGTATGACTTTCACACTGGTTGCATATCTGTAAATATTAGCATAGCTGCACAGTATAGTCTTGTTATCTTGCTCATCTTTATTCTTTAAACGCTTTCTCCTTGAGGCTCTGACTCTTAATCCATCACCACTCTCCTCCACATATCCCACATCCTGCTGTGCACAACCTACTGTCTTTCAGAACTCTGTCTGATAAATGACTACGCCCGTGTCTGCTCACAAACAAAGTGAGGAAGAATGGGCAGACAGAGAGACAGAGGAAAAGAGTAGGAGGAGAAATATGGATGAGACGTTCAACTTTTTGACAGTTTGAACAATGGCCTGGAGGCCTCACTGGAAAAACACATTGACTAAAACGCTCCCGTTTAGCTTTTCATTTTCACACTGTAAGTCTGCTGCGCTGACCCCTTCACAAACAAAGTGGGAGACCTCTGGTCTGCTTCCAAGACCAAAAGCTGTCAAAGCACATCTCACATTTGGACAATAGGCCACAGCTTCCTTGCACAGAGGAAAGGAATACACATCTTTGGGTTCTGTGGTACCTCGCTCGCTCGATGCCTGCCTGACCACTCATCCTGGTTCACAGGCAAAGGCGAGGATATATTTCTCTGTTGTTTGGCCAGATCTCTGGCCCTAAATGCAGCCTGTGACAGAGGAAGCAGCTGCCGGTGAAAATAATACGCCAAACCTCCATTTAAATGTATGTAATTTTGTCTGTCGTCTTGCCTACAGTTCACCTCCTCCTCCTGTTTAACACCAAGCATTAGCACAACGGCTCTTGGATGTGAACTCTGTGTTTTAGAGTTGACAAATTGATGATGGTTGATTTGCACCTAGAGGCGAAGCGGGGCGGCACAAAGAGATAAAGAGGGGAAAATTTCACGAGAGGAAGCAGAGAGTGGTGGACAAGGTCATAACTCATTGGTTATTCCTCTGAGAGAGCCGCCAGCAAACAATCAAACACTGCAACAATAGGTGGATCGTTGCAGCGATTCCGATCTGAACCCATCCCGAGGGACAAAGGACACATTAAAAAAAAAGTAATGGGTTTGTAAACCTCTGTTTAGATGTGTATACTCACAGGGAAAGAAAAAAAACAACACAATCACATTTCTATCAAGTTAGCGGAGTCAGAGGGGACCTGACGGCAGCCGCTCCTTCACCCTCAGAGTAACTGGAAGTGAGGATGATTGAATTATCTGCAGGCAGGGAGGAACATATTGGTACGTGTATCTTCAGACACTGAGGGGCCCGAAACACTGGAAACATAAACTCCATTCTCCAGCTCAATTGATCTCATGTTCCTCTGTAATTGTATTGGGAGAGCTGGAAAGGGAAGCAGAGGGAAATTACTACAGGCTGCATCGAGGAATAGTGGAGGTTCTGTTATGTACTCACAGTTACTTATCTGGCATCACACAGACTGAGTTTTCTGTACTGACTTCAGGCAAATATTGCCTTTAAACTGTGATCAAACAAAGTGGAATTATTCAGCTTTTTCTTACTTTCTCTCATATTTCTGGTGCGTGATAACATTAAATGTAAGCAAAACTTTAGATCAGTCATTTTTCTACTCTGTATAATGTCACAAAGAGGAAATGACCTTATATGGTCATCTCAGGAACCGTCCCACTCCCCTTCTGTTCACATTATTTGTTCGTGATGGGCAGCCAATCAGATGAAATTTGTTGTAAGCCTCAGATTTCATCCGATTGGCTGAAGCTTCTTTAGACAGAGGATGAACTGAGCAGCTCACTTAAGGCATTCAATAAATAAGCCTTTTTTTTTTTTTTACCTCTCAATCGTGGAAAGCTACTCCAGCAGAGCTCAGGAATGCATATATAGAGCTGGAAATTAGCACAAAAGGTGCACTTTAACATCAGTGATGCCTAAATGTTACACTCAGAAGAACTTCCTCTATTTATGTATCTCCATGATGAGAATGAAAATGATTGACTGCTCAAAAGAACAGATAGAAACTCTGAAATCTGACAGGCAAATGTATCATACATATGCTTTTGTTTAGTCGTGGGAACTCTTCTGCGCTCTGTCTCTATTGTTGTCTGGTCTCCCTGTTTTGTCAAGTGAGTCAAAGTCTGGGTCTCTGTCTCAGTGTTGTTTCCTGTTTTACTTTGATAGTTTCTCGTCTCGTTACGTTATGTCCAGTTTGCTTCCCCTTGTCTCAGTCATTGCTTTGTCCCCAGTCCTGCAAATAGGGTCCAAAACCCACCTGCGACATCACTTCAGACATCACTATATAATATTTGTATATAATATATGAAATATAATAGTTTGCATAGAAGCTGCCAACTTGTCCACAAACACTCTCCATTCACTCTCTAAACTATAAGGAAAAACGAAAAAGTGCACGACAAACCAAAAATAGAAAATGTTTCCTTTCAAAATAAAAAGCTGCCCCTTATGTTTTACTTTGAAGGTGAACATTCTACATTTCTTTTTTGTCACGCTCTTTCCACATTTTCACTACTGCTTGATCAGTGTTTGCAGACAAACCTGCATCCTCCATACAAAATTTAGGCGACTGCAGCAATCTGCTAATGAAGTTTTAGCAACCTCCCACAACCAAAATATTTTTCCCTAGCAACCGTGGTTTCCAGGAAGTCACTGACGGGTCTCTCGACCTGTGTGAATGGGGCTTAAGCAAGCGCCTGCCAGCAGTCTCTATTTTTTACTCATGACCGGTGGTGCCCAAATCAGCAGCTGGTCTCTAGGCCTGTCTGTTTGAAAGTGATACTTTTATCACTCTTTTGTTCAAGCAAAAAGACTTAAGTAACCTTTCAAATTGAGGACCACTTCTGGCTGCTTGTTCAAGACATATCGGGTAAGAGCAGTTTTCCTTTTAGCTAGCCAAGCCCTGAAACAAAGACACCATGCTAATAGCGCTGACTGAGATCTTCTGAATGAACTGGCAGGAGAGAAATTGTACTGAATTGATATTCATTGTCTTTAGCCTCAATCTGACACACACTGAGCTCTAAAGAAAGATCCCATTACTGCACGTCTGCAAGCTTCTTGAAATGTCTCCAGCCACTTCAAAGTGCTGTCTTTATAGGTTGCGTTCACTTTTGTAACACATCTATTTGCATTGCTCTTTATCTGCATACTGGCTCTTTTACATCCACTTATTACAGATCACAACTAAAGCCTTAAATGTTCCTGTCCGATTATAAAGATACATGTTTGGATGTGTGTATGATAAAGGCTGAAATAAGCTGTAGTTGTAGCCGTTTTGTGCTCGAGAATTTCTATTCACTGTAGCAATTCAAATCAATATTGGATACAAAGGTGAGAATGGCACCTCAACACTGTTGAGTCTTTAAAGATATTATATCAATATTCTGATAAATGTGTTTGAATTCATTAAGAAATGAGCTTCTCCCTGCTGACCACACAATAAAATAATTATTCAGCTCACAAAAGACTTTCTGTCTGAGCTTGTTAATGTGATGCAGCGTTCCTGATATGGCTGAACTCCAACTGGATCTAAGAGAAAACAATAAAAGGACCTGAAATGACTTTTTTTTTTTTAATGTCAGCCAGATTGTGTTAAAGAAAGATTTCTGCCGGTGGTGATGTTTCCAACAGGCAGTGTTCGACATGCTCGATGCGTGATGGCCCCCGGGCCTCTACATCCACCTGCTGGTTTTTATGGCTGCTTGGATCACAACGGTGGTTCAGATATATATGAGCCTGAGCACTCAGCTGTTCTCAGTCTCCTACACAACTTTATGGTGTTATTGAACTTTGGTTGCTTTATTTTTCTTTTGGTTTGCACACCACACACATCTATCAGCTCACTCAATGAGGTCATTTTTTCTTATTTTCTTATTTGTGGTGAAAAGTGAAAAATGACAGCGTGTTTTCATCCTGTAATTTTAAGTCAAGACATGTTAAATTACAGCAGTGTTTGAAACCGAAAAGAAAGCAGAGCTAAAGCATCGAGGGGCAAAAAAGCTTTTTAAAACCTAATTTTGTGTAAATTCTTCATTACTGTCATATTAAATTTAGGCTACTTTGAGTTCTTTGAGTGTCTTTCTTTTAATGTCTCTGGGTAAACTTAAAAAAAAAAAACAGTTATTGGTATGCAGTCATTAAGACCTCCTAATACCTCCTAAAGCTTACTCCTGGGTGGGCTTTATGTTCTTAATGGATGCTTTTTTTCTTAATTAGGCTTTACAACTAAGATGTGAGGATTTATTTATTTAGTGCACGTGAATCTGTGTATAGTTACTGTGCATGTATATAAGCTACAGAAAGGTCAAAGGGAGTCAGTGTTATTGATCAGTGCTGGTTCAGGGTCAGGGCTGAAGGTTCAGGGCTTAATGCCACAGGAAAGGAAATGTAATCATAAGAACGTCCTAATAATGGTACCCTCGGGTTGTGTATGTGCAGGTCAGTCAGCCATGCGACACTGGACTGATACTGACCTCACACAGAGACCCCCCCCCACCAAACGAGCAGGCAGGGCAGGTTTACTGAGGCTTTAACAGCCGTTATGTCCGGTCACACTTTCCCTCAGAACTAAGACTCAACCAAAAAAACCAAATACGTTTTTTTTCCTCTTCATAAGTTTAACACTTTAATCTTAGCAAGTATTCAAGTTTCTTTTTATCGTAACCCACTTTAATCTCAGTTTAATACTTGAGAAAATATCAGACATTCTTAGATATTAAGGAGATAAATTTATGAGATTAGTATTAGTTATTCTCTAACATTAAATTGGTAAATTCAAGAGAAGAAACTGAGTTATTTCCCAAACATTTTCCAGTTTAATGGAAATGGGAAAAATGTGGATTTTCTCTGAAATAAATTTTCCAGTTAATTTTTGATAATTAACTCCTTTAACAAGTTGCTTTTTTTTTTCCTAGCATGGGCCTAATAAACTCTTACACTTGTGAAATCATACCAATGAACTTTTTAAAAGTCTTAAAAAGAAAAATTTGAATCTACATCTGCGCCATTGAAGAACGTTAAGAGGAAGAAAAAAAAATAATAATTTGATTAAAAATAAGTATCCTTTAAATGAAGCGACCTATGGCCGACACCTGCCTGACACTGAAGACAACAAAGGGCTTGCAGACACTATCAGGGTTTGTGTCTCGCTGCAGTAATCACCTCTTTAATCTGCTGCCTTCTAGCAGTACACATAGGAACAGCAGATTTAGGAGCAGCTTCTTCCTCAGGGCCAGCGCTCTAATTGAGAGCTATGCACATAAACTGCATCCCTCCGCTTCCTCCTATCACATCCCATTCCTCTGGCTTACTGTGCATGCACTCTGAGCAAACACACCTCTCAGGGAGTGAAATGTATCTGTGCACATGGAGACTAAAAGGCACAGAGATCAAGTATAGTTCCCTTTTTTATTAAGTACATTTTAATGAAACACTTACATTATATTTACGGTATATGTCGGTGTTTATTTAACTCTTCCTGTGATGGGCGACAGAGCTCTTTATTAGATATCTACAATGGAGGAAACATTACGACATTACAAACATCAATGCCACTATCTTTAAAGCAAACTGATGTACTTTCTTGTTAAATTAAAAAGTGAAGCTAAAGGTTTCGAGAATCTACTCAATAACTAGTTGTAGTCAGGCTGTGATTCACTCTCTAATCAGAGAGGAGACGCTGCCACGTCTTCTTTATCGAAGGTTTTTCATTTTAACTCAACAGCTACACAACTGTTATCAATTCAGTTTCTTTTGTGATGAACCACCAAATCATGCCACTCTGTAATGTCAGGCACAGACTTGACAACATTATAGATACCTGTCATGGTCTGGGTGAGTGGCCGCATTTTTCCATAGAGCTGGAGTTTCCACCCCTGGGTGGAGTCACGTCATGGCCTTCACGGTCTGCACCTGTTTGCATTTTGGACGACCTGCATAAAAGACCAGCGCACGCCAGATCACCTGCTAACCTGTTAGTCCTCCAGTCCACTATTTCATTCTCTGCAATACCGTTTCCTGATGCTGGTCTGCTAGGAAATCAGTCACTGCCAAGCCCTGCTAGATTTCCACTCACCTGCCGGCCTCCCTGCCACTTCCTCCGGACCCACAGCTTCAGGACACTCACCCGGACCACTTTACCTGCCTTCCCCTCACGCCAGCCTCTGCCTGTAAAATTTGCCACTGACCTCCCCTGCCTGAGCAAAAATCCTCCCCTTAAGTTGTCCACTTAGTTCATGCATTCACTTCCTAGCTCATGGTTCAAATTTGCGATTATTTAAGTTCATAGCCATCACTGAGTGTTCAGAGTGATTTGTAAATAAAGGTTTTGTTATTCCGTTTCAACCTCTTGCTTCTGTGTTGTGTCTGTGTTTGAGTCCATCCTCCTGGGTTTTGGTCGCCCGACCGTAACAGATACCCAAATATTTAATGATTCTGTGAGCAGCACAGGGCCGCAGTGGGGAGAACAGCAAGAAATCCCCTGCAGATCCAGGCTCAGAGAGGAGAAACCATTACGAAGAGGGGGAAGAGGAAAAGAACAGAGATGGGTATATCATAACTGGTACACTTATTCATTCATTTCGTGGGTGGGCGCTTGAAGGCAAACTAAAGAAGATGCAAAAACTGACAATAAACAAAAGATAATGTCTGAAAAGGAAGGAGTTTGATAATACAGCAGCTATATTTTCTTTAAAGTTCTGCTTCTAACTAGAGTACCTGAAGTATACAAGTCCAGTATTCACAGTGTTTTAGCTCGATGTTTGGGCTCCACCAGCTTCTTAAGGGAAATATCTGCTTTCTTATAGCTGTGACGTACTTTGTCTCAGACTGTTTTTCCAAGTTTCAT
>VOQK01027935.1:12434-26628 GCA_015052645.1 Benitochromis conjunctus
ATGTTTCAATGGCATTGCATATTCAAAATGCACTTTAGGACTTGTACTTTGTAGAAATGGCATAATAGCAATAATATGTGATAACAAACTGAATTATGTTTATCACTAATACTACATAATATATTTTCCCTGTTGGATTTGAAGTCTGTGTCAACAACAATAAACAATTTAAATTGTTGTGATAATCTAGTTTACCTGTAAAGCTAATGTACTCTAATCTAATTTGGCTTGATTAGATTAAATTAGAGTATATCAATGTAAATTAGAGCAGATCAGAGGAAATCTGCTAGTGCTTTTCACATGTCAAATGCAAGAAAAGAGATAAAGGGATATAATTATCACAAAACAGGAAAAGGAAGGAACAAATAACAAAATGGAGAGATCTAGGCGCTTTAATTATTTGTTCTCTCTGATGTTATCTACTTTAAGTCCATGTGATTTATTCAAAGAGTTCAGAAAAAATAGTAAATAAATTACCAAGTCTTGACTTTTACTCAGCGGGAGCATCACTCTCTCGCAGGGCCTTTGCAGGACTCCATTTTTTATGAAGAACTTTTACTTTCTCTGTTTTTTATGTGCAAAAAGGCCTGTCTGCAAACCAGTGGTGTGAAAAGCAGCAGCGTGATAGAGAGGCAAAACTGCTAGATCACGACCTATAGGGCAGGTACAATCATATACATGATGGTACTTGCAAAAGTGGTGCTCTAGTATATTTCTCCACACAAGGATATGTTTGTACAGCAGATATATGCCTTTTCATAGATGAGAAAGAGAGAAATGTAATTTATTCAAAATAACTCACAAGTCTGGTCCCTGTAAATACACTGTAAAATAACTATGCATCAACACATAGACCCAGAAAAAACTGAATTTCTCTTTTGTCCAAAATTATTTGCCATATAAAATGCAAATAAACATTAACAGTAACAGCCAACCCTTTAATCTATGGCATAAGTGTAATTTGCTTATTGATGGCAATCACCCTTCCTTTTAAAGTGCAAAAGCAACCAGCGGTCCAGTTTTCTCAGCTATTGTCAGATTGCTTTGCTCTCCATTACCAGATTTATAGGATTTTAGATAGGTTAGCTTGGCATTATTGTCATGACAACAGAGCTAGTGTTGGAATAAAGCCCATGTTAAAGGTAAATCAAGCTACAGTACCAGCCAGGCTGTTCAAAGGTCCCAACAAATGGCCTTTAGTGTCGCCCACCTGATAGAGTAATAATCTAAAGGATGAAGTCCTTATTGCAGTACGGGCTGGAGCAGCAGGTTCAGGGTGTGGTGTTGGGTAGGCTGGTTTGTCACAGCCAGTGAGCATCTTCTAATCATGCCTTCCCTATTTCAGCAGCGGCTGGGCCGGAGAGAGGAGGGCTGTTGGAGCAGAGTATCGGAGCCAGAGCAGCATGCATTGGAAAGTGCAACAGAAAAAACTCATTGTGCCGATTAAAAAAAAAACAAAAAAACAGCAAAACACAACACAGGGAATTGTGTTGGGTCCTTTGGGTTACAGTGGTGCCAAAACCCAGGCCCTCGCTGGCAGAGGACCACCTGGCAGAGCGACTAGAACGCCAGCAGGAACAGCCACGGCTGGTAGTGAAGGATCAACTGGTCCCGGGCCCCACAAAGACGCACCTTGGGGCCATTTCTGCCTACTAACCCCTTTTCCTCTGGGTCATCTCTGCAGGTCCTGGCCTCTATGGACACCATGCCCAGCTTGCCAGGGGCAGCACAGACATTTGGGCAGGAAAGCTGGAAGTGTGGCCAACCGGGGCAATTTTCACCAGGAGATGAAGTGCTTGTGTTACTTCCTTCTTCTAGCTCAAAGTTTCTTGCCAAGTGGCAAGGACCCTTTGTGGTCAGCAGTAATCGCATCCTATCTGCGTCCCAAGATCAAAAAAGAGGTGAGGCGATTCTTGGGGGTGGCTGGTTACCACCACCGGTTCGTTTCCCGGGCTTTGCTGACCAGCCCCTTGACCAATCTCACCCAAAAAGGTGTCCCAGATCTGGTCCAATGGACAGAGCAGTGCCAGGCAGCAGTAGTGTAGTGGCAATGTACCACTACACTCCAGCCTTTAATTTGAAAGTGAACTGTCAATGCGTTTTTGTCACTTGCTTCAAAGAGTTTAATTTTCATTGCATTCAGTCTCCCCATAAGATTTTATCTTATCTTAACCTACAACCACCATCCTCTAAAACTATTTTAAACTGAAAAAATAACATGAGGTTCAGACACCTCAATTTAATCAGTAGGCCTATACAACATGTAAAGGTTATATCTGTTTTAATCTGCAGCACACGATACAAATTCTCTCTCCACCACATTGTTACACTGACTATATAAAGTCTACTGTATATTTACAGCAAGAGTGTGGCCAAGAGCTGTATTGTTCTCAAATCAATGGCTGACTGATTGGTGAAACAAATAAATAACATTTGAATTCATTGCTTCTACTAGCTCCGCACACTCTGTCCCTGAAAAAGTTTCCTTTCTTGCCATTTTTTTTCCAGGCACTAAAGTATTTATTTAAATTTTAATTTATTTTCATAACCGTCATTGCCTCGTTTCCATTAGCTTAATTGGCGAGTCAAAACAAAAAAAGTTAATTATATTAGCAGGAAACTAATCCAATAGCTCACAAATTGCTTAGGAGGAAATGTGTCGCTATTTCTGTTATTAATACAATAAATCATGTGTTTAACATTTTAAACTAATAGAAAATATAAAACTGTAGCTCAGCCATCCACCGGCAGCCCGTTGTCCACACAGTGAGTTGAACATTACAGCTTACAATCTCTCTGATCATATATTACGAAGGCGATACTGTCTATCAGTAAGAAATCAAATGTTTTAGAGATTTTAATATGTTTGTCTTGAACAGGTCTCTTTTGTAAATGAGACACTGAGTCTCAGTGGGACTACTTGTATAAATAAAGGTTAAATTAAAACAAAAAAAAGAGTCACCAGTTAAAGAGTCAAAAGAAAACTAAGAAAACTAAAACTGTATGTTAAAGGTTACCAAAAGCCATTTTTCTCCTGTTGTTTCAGTGGCAGAGAATCTGAACAAACGTGATGCAACTATATGCCTCTTTGACGTGGTAATAATTAAATGTATGAAAGCAAGGCTGCCGACTTGTTTGTTTACTCCAGGTGAAAACCCTTGTGTGTTAAAATTGGTATCAATATTTTGTGTTAAAATTCTACAAACAGCATGGCAGAGTAGAAGTCACATGCCACTCTCCAACAAAGGCAATCCCCTCCTGGAAGAGTTTCCACTCTCTCTTTTCCTGGGTTCAAGTCCCAGCAGGACTCTCTGTGTGCTTCCTCTCATTTGTATCCCACCATAATCCTTCCCTCAGCTGTTGAAGCCAATAAATAGTGCTGTCAGGGAGAAAGCACAGGCAGGGGAGTGAAAATGTTCACTCTCGATGAGGAAAAACACTGCCCATGGTAGTTAAGCCAGCAATGAATTGCTGGTTGAAGTTTTTGGTTGGCAACGTAAGCAGGATAAGGAGGGAGGGAGGGAGGGGGGGGAGAAACACACATTCACACATACACATAGCATTTACAGCAAAACAATCAACCATGAACAGTAAACATCAGCAAAGAGCAAGCATCACCCTAATATGCATAAACAAAGCCCCAACAAAAATCCCCTCAGTGAAATATGAATTATGAATTAATATGAATTATAGCCCTGCAGGACTGCAGTCTCTGCTCATTAATCAGAGCGTTTTCAGTGGAAAGGGAGAAATATACCCGATTCCTGAGTTAACTCAACTCAGAACAGGTATGCACACATACAAATTTGCAATCATGTGAATCTATGAGAACAAGCAAATTAGATTTGAAATCACGTAACTGCTTTCAGTCAGTGTGGTCTTTTACCTGCAAACAATACTACTACTGAAGTTTGTTTTTCTCCATGTATAATAAGAATAATATTCTGAATCAAAGCTTTACATACCAGCATAATAGTCATTCATGCATTACAAAGTACACGTTCCAGTATGAAATGTATAAGTGCAATAACTGCTCTGTTGTATTGTATACGGTTGTAATTATGTCTATTATATGTGCAGGCACCTCTAGGATTGTTGTGAATATTGTTGTACTCGGTCAGCAAATCTAATGTAGGAATCTGCTCTGTGTTGTAAATTGATACATTGCACATGTGTTGCATATTTTTGTGATATGCAATAAATGACAGGAGGTTGTAGTTCACCTACTGTATTTCCTTTGAATATTACTGGATGACTGAATCATTTTGCATCATTTTCAAATGGCTGCTTCTTACACTTGATAATGTTAATGTTTAATGTGAAAGATAAAAGTGGTCACAACAAAACTTTTGACACTGAAAGTTTGGATTGTATATATCATGGAAGGAAGTTTGCCTTTAAAAATAACCTATTATTGTCACAACAACTCGTGGATACGTTTATGTTTATGTTCTGCCCGACTCAGATCAGCTGGTTGTCATGTCTGTGGCAATCTAAACAACTGTTGCCAACAAGGAAGTTATAGAGTGTCCTCTGGTGTACAAACTATGCACCATCAACACTCATAACATTGTTGAAGGGTGTTTCTCCCATCTTTTCTTTACCAAATACTACTAATACCAAATACTATAATACTTCTACTGAATGTTTTGGCTTGTCTCCCTCCCCTCAACCACAACTGGTCTTCCTGTTAAAAGGGAGTTCTTACTTCTCACTGTTGCCAAGCTTTTTGCTCACAGTGGGCGGTCTGATTGATAGGGTTTTCTCTGTTGCAGTGATTTGGAGCTATATAAAAATAATTATAAATAAATTTTAATTGAACAGAAGTGAACTAAATTGAGTTGAAGTGAAGTGAATTA
The DNA here is from genome assembly GCA_015052645.1 of Benitochromis conjunctus. Lineage (NCBI taxonomy): Eukaryota > Metazoa > Chordata > Actinopteri > Cichliformes > Cichlidae > Benitochromis > Benitochromis conjunctus. Next base: position 17,294 of record VOQK01027935.1, read on the forward strand.
AAATGAACTGAAATTCTCTTTTCAGCTATTATAATAGCTAATCTCGCTCTAGAGGCCTCTAGGAGAAACTGTAAAATTTAGGGGATTAATCCAACTACAGGTATAAGTTTAGACAACCAGATTTCATATTAATTAAATGTTAAGTCCTTTGGCCTTTAAAAACATATATTTGTGGAGCATATGTACATGTACTTGAGTACTTCAACCTATTCAAAACTGTCTTATAAATGTTTTTTTGTTGTTGTTGTTTTTACAAGCAAGGTAAGGTCAAAACAGAAATGCTCATGATCCAACAAAGCCCCATGCTGGTATATCTATTGCTGTGAAATGTATTATTCTCAAAGACATGCTTTGGTTGTTTTAATCATGCATGTCATGGAAGTTCAAAGCACTCTCTTTAAAATTCTGTTACCTTCAGATCAGGGGCTATGATCTCATTAACTTGACTTATCAAACTGATAGTTTGCTGAGCCTGTCAGTGCTCCCAGTGTGCAGAAAGACTTAAGTGTGATTGACAGTATGAGAAGCAACTGATCAACACATCCAGAAAATGCACAGGCAAAGAGAAATTAGTGGTCTTAGTTATTCTGTTGTATCTTTTGTTGGTAAAAATCAATTCTGGACTAGAAAAGCGAGGAAAATGAACTGTTGCCCTGGGATCAACTTAAATAAGCTTTAATTTTACTGCTCAGCTGAATATAACAATAAGTTCACAAAAATCATTCCCTGCTCTAAACACTGGCCCCATTTCCTGAGTCATGAGCATACGACAAGCACTCACAGATTCCTCTTTAGCTCATGTCCTCCAGAGAGTCCCAGCTGGGGTCTTAAGTGCTCTTCCATTACTGTGATAACTCAGGTGAACATCTTAAAATAGACCCTGCAAGCACCACAAGACAGTCAACAATGATCTAAACTCCAAGAGCCCATTTTGCCCAGAATTCAGTGTGATCATTCATCATTACGCGAGCACAATAAACTGTTGTGTGGCATGCAATGCATAAAGAACACCACAAGTACTGCAAGCAAAGGCTATCGCTCCCTTGGAATCTAAGTAAGCTGCAAGATGTGAGGCATTGTGATCACGAACTATGGGAGTAAAGAGGTCAAGAAGAACCTGTGGAGTTGTTCAGAAACAGTTTAGCTTCCTGCTAGAGTTAGCTTTGCACTTGGTTTGTTGATGAAAATTGAAAAACCGCTGGGGGGGGTTCGAGCAGTTAAAGCCACAGTGACTGTGGTTTCATCAAGGATGTCATCTTTATCAGATAAATAAATAATCTCACTTTTTCTCACAGCAGATATTTTAATGTGTCAAAACACAGTCAGCACAAGGATTAGTTATAACATTAAGAAGGAATCTATTCTATTTACTGTGCAAAAGTCTTCAGCAACTCCTCATTTCTTTATATTTTCCTTTCAAGCAGCCAGTCGTTGTAATTTTTTGAATGAACCCTTGCCTAATAGTTCTCTTTAGGACTTTCACAGTTTTTCTTTGCGAATTGGCTGCTTTGTCATTCATTTTCAGTCTCCACTTGGGTCTTCCTGCATGAATTATGAACACAAACAAACATATAAACAAAAGAACAAAAAATGGCATCTCACAGTATGGTGTGCAGTTTGTCTCTAAAAATTTGAGCAAACTAGACAAATGTCAGACAAAGTGGCAGGCCTAAAAAAAAAAAATTGTCATGCCCTGAGAAGAGGAGGGTAAGGTATGCCAACTGGACTGAAAATCAATGGCAACCGGTCTTAAGCAGTGGTAAATCCAAATTTTTGGTCAAATTGTCTTGAATAAGTATGAAGTAGGTCAGGAGAGAAGGACACAGTGGTGCTGGAGACCTTGTCAAAACTGACGGAAATACTATTTTCATATTTTGATCTGCCATGCAATACCCATCTAAAAGTATTTGACTGAGAAAAAGCTTAATTTCTTTGTTTATTTTTTTAAGCATAGCAATGATCTGAAACACACTGCCAAGTCAGTAAAAGCATACCTGGACAGAAAAATTAAACAATGGAACAATATCACTCATGGACTGACCTCCCCTGAGCCGCTGAATATTATTGAAGCAGTGTGGGATTGTCTTTAGAGAGAATATAACAAAATGCAGCCAACATCCAAAGAAGAGCTTTGAAATATCAGTCAAGAAGTCTGGAGAAATAAAAGAATTACAAGAGAACCTGCCTAAAAGAGTTCAGGCCAAACATTGACTTTCAAGCTTGTTTGAACTGTACAAACTATTTTTTTTTATTTTATCTCATGTAATGTATTTTTGTGTATGTTTGCATATGTCATTAAACTGCTGCATTTATGCAACATTTTCATTGCAATATATAAAGAAATGATGGGTGGCTCAAGACTTTTGCACAGTGCTGCACCATACTCCACCCAGGCAAATACTGTGTCAACATTATTGCTTGCTCTAATCTCAGTCCTCACTGCGTTCATCCTCTACATACAATCAACATGATGACTTGACTCGTTAGATTTTTCATCTTTATGTAGATTTTTAGCAGATGCATTGTAGAACATTTGTCTCTTGCACAGGGAAACGAGTTTGTCTTCTAGTTTCACTCTTTAATGTTACTCCATTTAAAATTCCAAGCCTTTCTGTTCTAACAGCAAAGCGCTTTTACTTTTCGCAAATGTAATTTGGGCCAAAAACTTGCTCCTTGCGCTCTGTTCTGTGTTTTGTGGCATGTTTGTTAGTGTTTGCTTCTGCACTTACAAACGAGCAGAGCAGTGTTACTTGGCACCAAAATACATGAAATCACACCACAGATATCTCAAACTGTTCAACAGTCGACCAAACTTCCTTCCAGGAATCCAAGCCACCATTCATGATTGTTGTTTGCTTTAAGGATTAATCTGGCATTAAGACCCCCTCAACAACAGACCTGGTAAATATTCAACCCAAGCCTAATATCAGCCTTGAGCAATCAATGCTGGGCTAAAACTGGGCCAAATCAGTACAGTGTCTGCCCAGCTTTAGCCATGAGTTACAGTGAGCAGCATGCGCCATACTTGTACTCTGAAAATGAATCAGCTAAATTTAATTATATCTAATTTTCTCAAGTCTTTCGTGAAAATCGATAGTTGGCAAGAAACTCAGGAAAAGAGCCTGTTGGAAATGCTAGAAGCTGAACGGTAACAGGTGTGGAACGGTGCGAAAATTAAGTGTTTACTGAGGGCAGGAAATGGCATGCAAAAGTGAGCGTCTGGCAAACAAATGAATGGGACAATGATGCAAGAGATGAAAAACTAGTTGTAGTCAGTATGTGTTGTTTTGGGGTAATTTTTGGTAATGAATATAATCTTCTTTTTCCTTAGTAGGAACACAAAGAAAAGTCCCAATTGTTAAACCCCTGGCCACAGCTTAATGAATTTCTGATGTTGTCACTGAAAAAGTAATTTAAAAAAAACAATTTGTCCTCAGAAAAAACATTAGCAGTGTATAAATATTTCAAAGTTAGTTCATAACAGAACAATAAAAGTCAACAAAGTTAATTAGCTTCAACTGGTCCGATTCATTTTGAATTTAATTTTTCAGTTTAACCTTTCTTTGCATTACTTAACACCCCTGATTTTAGAACATACATCATAAAAGGTGTAAGGATTCCTATCATTAACCTATTTACATCTATATTCATTAAATATGTGTGTTGCTAGAACAGCAAAGATGTAATACGATGTGCACAGCATCTTCTAACCTGTTAATGCAAACCTGCAGCAGTTCTGTTTGTTCCCTATCGGCTGCTGTGACTGTGAACACGATTCACAGCAGATACAGAAACTGTCCGTAGACAACATCAACAGCCTGCATATAAGTATCGTGCTCCATGTGGCATATGGGGAAGGATGGCAGGAATGAGATTAAGGAAGGAGAGGAGGAAGAGAGAGGTGAGAGGTGGACAGGGAGTGTTAGAGGTGGATGAAGGGAGGGCAGGAGAAGTTGCAGGAGGATGGTGGGCTGACAGCACAGCCTGTACTGCTGCTGCTGCCGTTGCTGTAAGAGGCTCACATCACAGTTCTGCCATCTTCCCCACGTCTCCTCCTATCTATCTGGCCGTCTTCGTGCCTGTCGCTTCTCATCAGTTAGAGAGAGCGAACAACAAGAAGAGAGGCGGCGAGAATGGAGAGAGACCTGCTGGGTTTTGTTAAGGAAAAATAACAAAAAGTCAGGCTTGGATGGCAGGGTCAGCATGCTGGAAGAAGGGCCCACCATTTGGATGGATCAACGTGGTTAAAGTACTGAAATTTTGTGTTGAGCAAATCAGACTGGCTTTGTCCTTGGAGGTTATGGTGATAATAAAGACATAGCATGAAAAAAAGCAATCAAATACACTTTCAAGGGTGGACCCTTACCTAGAAAAATACTTGTTTCATTTGGCAGCATGTGCTTTTGTACAGTACGGCAACTTTGTGCGAACTTTTGATAGCTATTTGAATTTATCTGCCAATTACATTAATTAATATTTCTCAAGGAAATTGTGAGTCTGCAATGCCTGCAACCAACCAACCACACAAAGACAGATGACCATAAAGTTGTTGCACTTTACACTTACAAGTAAAGTTAACACAGTTTTCCGCTGCAGGGAAGGTGGACACACCTGTGCGGCATCCGCAATCACACCTCGCCGGCATAAAAAGTCTGTACTGGGTCCTGGTTAGTTGCAGAGCTGCAGCCGTAAATAAAGAGTGTTTGAAAGCATTGAGATGTGGTCGGTTCCGTTACTTTCCTCTCACAATTACATTAATGAGGAATTGTTGCATTATGAAATCAATTCTTAACAGGATAAGTGGTCATCTGTGACCTAATACATTAAAAAGAAACCCTCCAGACACGGCAAAGAGCCCAATCTTCTTATAATTTCAGTTTGGGTGTTTGTGGACACCGATGAATATAATGCTTAGTTGCAGAAACTTAATTTCATAGTAGTCAGTTATTTTTCTCTCAGCATTTATATTTTATTTATTTAAATCACCACAGTACATCTGTGTGTACATGTGTGACCTCATCATGCACTGTTGCAGTTTTATTATACAGAGAAAGAAACACAGACATACAAATGGCAATGTACTCAAAGCTGTCTTTGGTATTTCCCCTACAGTAGGTGTCTCCAGAACCACATTTTGCTTTGATGAGACATGGGCAGACATACAGACAGACTCACAAGTGTGTTCATCACATCATAAATACCGATGTTGTTGACACTACTGCTAAATATGCCGCACAACCCATTGCTTTTCTTCAGTATTGTCATACTTTTGTAATTTAAGCACAAGGAGTTGACACTGTTTTGACATATAAGGTCAATGAACAGCGAAGAGTGAGGAAGCAGAAGAAAATGACTTTTGTGCCCTGATATGAAGTCATGAAAGAAAGAAAAAAAAAAATCAGAGTGTACAGATGGATGCCGGATGTGAATGAACTGGCAGCAGAGAAGGAGCAGTATGTCTGACAGCTTAAATAGACCACCCAATATGAGACGGCAATTACTCGAGGTCAGCTGACATACCAGCTAATCCAGTGCTACTCAAGCTGTCTGCCTGAAACAAGCATCGTTTCATAAACACACGGCAGTGACATAAAGTGGCTTCAAAAGTTAGTTTTTTTCTTTTATTATCAATGCAGTTAAAAAGAAATCAGATTTGAGGAAAATAAAACGCCTCTGCTGCGCTGTTGTCACTTTCTGTAGATGAGCACTTCTTTCTACTCTAGGCTGAGGGAAAGGGCCATTATTAATATGCATGGGGGAAATAGTTCATGCTGTAATTTTTGTTGCGTGAGGTGCCAAAGACATCTTTACATAATGAAGCATGTAGCAGTTGACTGTGGGCTCTCAGTCATTCAGACACCCTGGCTGTAAAGACACTGCTGACAAGCACAGCTCCACATAAAATTTGTCTTGGCACCATCAACTTTATCTGGATGTTTTGCCCTTCGGATATACTCCATGTGAAAACGCCTCAGTTACTGTCAACATCTGTCAGCCCTTCAACACAGAGATTTATCCTACTGACAGACAGTCAATCCCAACAAGGCCAAACCATGAATCCTCTCAGATGATGACAACCAAGGAGTGTGGTTTGACAGTTTAATCGGCTGCACTAAAGATGTTGGTGAAGCGCTTTGTCTCCATCTTCAATCCGAGCTCTCACTCTCATATGGTAATTCTCTCTAACATGTCACTCTCTGGTGTCCTATATACAGTGTAATGTATAGTTAAATTATACATTGCTTCTTCCTCTGATTTCAAATTACATATAAAAATCAGGCACCAGTAAAGAGAGTCAAACTCTTCGCACAAGAAGTTCTTTACAACACATGAGAACATGTCATTGTTGATGGCACCAGCAGCAACTGGAAGATGGTGGCATTAATTACTGAAAAATGGATGAATTCACTACTGAACATTAATGAAAAACACCCGTTCAAAACATGAGATGTCCTTAGCATAGATGTGAATGAGTGAGAGAGTTTTTTCTATCATTAATAACATTTCTGAAAACAACAACGGAAAATAAGAAAGCTCACAACAAATAATTTAATTAAGTGGGAACAAACACAAGTTATTGACTAAGAAGGTGAAGGCTCAGACTTAAGCTTACTACATGTTAACTTTTCTCATGCAGCATATGCTAGCTGGCAACAAATTCTATATAATTTGAACCAGAACCTAAAGTCACATTCACTTGTTCCATTGAGAGCCCTGTTTTCAGATTTAAATATTCCAAGATGTTATAGCTCCTCATATACAATGTACTCTTATAACCAAGAGTTTAGCTTTGTTGGGTTTTCCATTAAACTCTAGCACTGGTTTATAGTCACATGTTGATGTGTGCCTCTTTGACAATGTCAACAGTTTTTGTAAGATGGTAATTTAGAAAGACCTCTGTCCCTTTGAGTTCAGTCTTGTTCTTTCTGTTAACAAGCATGAGAATTACTACAAGCTTTCCTTTGTTGTCCTTTCGGGGTAGAGCATGGCAGGTTGCTACATTGTGCAGTTAATTTTAATGTTCTTGCTTCAAGAAACTTAACGGCTGCTTTCCCAGGGTTTGTAGCTCTTCCTCTGAGGGATTCTTTTCATTTCTATCTCCAAACTTTGCACTTGTGTAAGTACAATGTTTGGTGTCCAGGCCACTGATGATTACATCTTCCATTGTTGTATATTGTTCTAAGTCATCAGTTGTTTGCTCCAGCTCACTAATTATATATTTTTTTTCCTTAACAAGGTTCTTCAGCGGTTTGATTTCATCCATCAGTTCAAGTAGCACACTTTGTTGTTTACCCACATTTCTAAGCTGGTCTGACATAAAGTTTGCAAATCTCCTCCAGCTTTTTCTAAACTGAATTATGAACTTTCTTTGGTGGTAATTTCATTTGCTTTTAGTATTGCCCTAGTATTTCCCCTTTTCTTTACATTTATATACATAAATTATTCATGGATATTTAGATACAACTGTACATAAGAGGAAAATCATTAGTGAGCATATACCATCTTTAACAACAGTACAGCAGAGGAGAGTGAGACAGGAGGATGAAATCAAGACAGAGATACTTTGCCCCATCGTCAAGTAACAGACGACTATGCCAGCTTAGCCCGTTGATGGTGTATAAGCATCACTGAGGATGTGGTGGCCGCTGGTGATCCTCAACTCAATCCAACCCCTTTTCTTCAGAAATTTAAATAAGGTGACTAGGCCACAAATTATGGTGTCAAGGGAAAAGAACAGTGCACAGAACAACTAATAAGGCTAAAAAGCTCTAGTAGTCTAGTAAAACATATTTTCCAATATGTAGAAATAAAACAGTTTCTATAAATCTGTTGTAGTGTCTACAGAAGATCCAGTCTTCCAGATAGTTTAATACCTGACAGACAGTCCAAAGGAATATTTTCCATTAATTACCTAAAGTGAAAATAAAGTTATAAAAACCCTAGTTATTTACCCCAGGTGACTTTGGCCATCTATGGTAAAACATTTGCAGCAGGAATACACACAAGGCAACCAAGCACAGGCACAATGATTTGTTACTAATTCAACTTGAAGGCTGGTTAATATTATCGCATGATGACTGGCCACGTAAATAAAACAGTGACTGAGTGCTCTCATGTGTCCAGGGATTTCTACTTACAGTAAGGCTGCCCTGCTGTCAGGTACATCACCATAACATTAGAAAGTATTCTCCACAATCCCTGTGCAGGCCTGTCCAATCTGATTGTGCAGTAAAGCTCAGGAGGATGGGATGGGACAGCTGGTCCCTGCTTTAGGAGTCTACAGACTATATGCCCTCAGTGGCACTGATTTTAGCACTATGCATTTTCTTAACAAAGACCCAATCCCAATCTCCACCCCAAGGCCAATGCACTAAACTCTCACAGATGAGTCATTTAAATGCAAGAGGGTGCTAGGCTACGACAATTAATAGTTTTTTGGTATGTGACTGGTGGAGAGCCCAGCAAAACACTGCTATTATTATGTCGATGTCTTTGGACCCACTGCAGTTTCCATTCAGACCAAATCTGGGAGTGGGTGATGCAACCATCTACATGCTGCAGAGAGTTTAGGCCTGCCTAATAGCAACAGCTGCATAATGAGGATCACCTTTGATTTCTCAAGAGCACTTAACACGATTCACCTGCTGCTACTGAGAGAGAAGCTACTGAAAAACATCAGTAAACAGGTTCACTACCACACTGTTTACTGACTAGCTGATACACAGGCTGCAGTATGTGAGACTGGGCAGTGTGATCTGGTGCAGTACAGGAGCTCCACAGGGGTCTGTGCTGTCTCCATTCCTGTTCACCTTTTTGAGTCATTTGTCCACTAGCCTTAATTTTTCATATTTTAGTTTCAGCTGCTCCTCTTGCACTGTGTTTTGTATTAGAAGCAGGTGCAGAAACATTTAAAAAATATTAAAGCATTTATAAAGGAAAATATTCTAAGTATGCAATCTGTCTGCTTTGTGTGACATATTCTCTAATTTGTCTTGCCTGAAACAATGCAGGAGCAAAAGTCTGGTGAAAATCAGATCAGATTTGTTTTTCAACAAAAAACACATGAAAAATGAAAACATGCTTTGAATAAAAATGAAAAAAGAGGTTTAGTATAAGTCAAAAATCTTACATTCATTTCTTGCTCATCTGATAAACGAGTGCAGATTATTTAAGATAAAAATAAAACTAATTAGTAGATGATGAAAACTGCAGAAATGCAATGATACTGACTATCAACTTTATCTACACTTTATCTATCAGTTGGTTTTTGTTAAAACCCCATTAGATGTGCTGATAATTAGTTTAACACTGCTTCTGAAAAACTGTCACTGAGC
>VOQK01027938.1:0-10357 GCA_015052645.1 Benitochromis conjunctus
AGAGGCATTTAAAAGAAACCCTTTAATTTTCCATTACTGCAAAAAAAAATAAAACCATGTAGGCTACTGGGATAAATGACCTCACCACTAAAATAGCTTGGCCCTTTTTTTAATCTATGACTTTCAAATTCAAGGAGGGTCAATCGACTGCACAGCCTCTACATATATGTCTGTGTATATATATGAAGACTCCAGCGAGATGACCGACGTGCAGTGCGCGAGCCCACCGCCTGGCCTCGTGGCCGCGTGCCCTTTAAGAGGAGCGGGAGGGGGCTCGGAGCATCTTGGCTGCGGTGTTTTTGTCTCTGTCAGTGAGCGCTCCTCCTGGGCCGAGGCGGCAGAAAGGATTTGCGCAGGGCAGGTAAGAGCAGACGACAAGTTGCCTTTCCTCTGTGTGAAAACCAGCTCGCTGTGTCTTTGTCAGCGTGTTTTGTAAATGGCTTCAGACGAGGAGCTTTCAGTGGGACTTCTTTTGTGAAGCGTCGGTCCTGCCCATTCCCCCCTCCGGTACTCCTCCGAAGTAACGGGTCCTTTATCCTCAAAAACCAACACCTAGCGTAGCTTGTGGCTGGTTGTGCATTTCTGTTAAAGGTTTCTGACTAATTAGCTTTCATAATTTCATATTAGTATTTATCTGCGTTTGGAGGAATTTTTGAGTCTCGCGGTTGGCTCTCCGGTGCGTCCTTTTTTTTTTTGTTCACAGCATCACTGGAGGCTCGCCGCGCGGCGTTAACCACATTTATCAATAAAACGCGTTTACATCATATAGGGACCGAGAGTGCCTCTGTCACACTAACTCTGGCCTCACAACCCTAGCTTTCTTATCATTTCTATTTATAAGCTTTGCATTTTACATTCAGCGGCTTTAATTCATTACATAGGGCTCTATTATTGTCTTGGTGGGCTTGTGGAGGGGGGGGGGGGTGCCTGGAAAGCTCAACTTTTAGTCTCTTAAATCTCGCAACATTCAACTAAACACTACGTCATTTTCAAAATAGCAAAATAACAAAAGAGAAAGAACGACATTTTGGGTGTGTTTGCACTTGGCTTTGAAACTTTTTTTTATTCTCATGCTTAATTCAGAAAATGTTGCAACAATCTAACCAGTTTATAATTTAATTAAAAAACGAAAATCTCATTTAGAGACTGTAAGGGCTCATGGGAGAGGGTGGGTCCCACGCACGCTGCAAGTTTTCATGACTTCCAGATGTTCTTCGGCGCTGCTTTTTGCCCTCAATATTTGCTGGTCTCGCCGGCTGTAGCTGGCCAGTAGTCAGTGATAAGAAGGGGGGTTATATATTAACAGGGCAGATGGACCAAATGTATTCCTTTTTCTCTTTTTTTTCATGAAAGACATCTGTAACCTGAGTCCTTTCTCAAATAAACTAGAATCTCCCTCTTAGTTTTTGCATTACTATATTATTTGTTTATGAATGCAGTTATTTTTCTGAGAAACTTCTAGCCCAGTCAGATGTTGTTTTCATGGTGGGCAAGGAGAACTTGGCAGGATGTGGGAGTGCAGTCATCAGCCTGTTACACTACATCATACAATACACCACTGTCCTGCTGTTGTGTAATGGGTTGCTGGCTGTATTAAATCACCTACCAGCAGCTGCATGGTGCTCACGTGGTCTCTGCCCTGCCCGTCATGTTATTACATGGAAAAGGTGTCGGCACGTCATATAGAATCCATATATTATAATATAGTTAAAGAGCATTAAGGACAGACCTTGGGGATAAATCAGCTTTTGTTTCAGTGGTTTAAGGCAAAAACATATCAGAGCCCTCATGATTGTAGGATTTATTAAGACAATATACCTGGTTTAGTTTCAGCTAACAGGACTGCTAACTAAATATTTGCTTATTAATTTGATATATGTTGAGTGTAAGTGCAGTAAAGGAGAAAGCCCATTCTAAGGGAGTCCCCCAGACTGCATTTTATGGATCTGTGTCCAGGTTTGTCAGCAGCTGGAGTCTCCTTAAGCAGATTCCTTTTTTTTTTCTTAGCTGGAATGTGATTGTTTCATTACAGTGTTCGGATCCGGGGGTGCAGTGGAGGAATGCAGGGCCCATAAACCCCATTTGCACACTGGGCCACACGCCGGGCGTTTAAATTGTTTAGCAAGGCTAATGAAATTACACCCTGAACCTGTGTGAGACTGTTTGTCACTGTCTTGGCTTTTATTTATTTATTACCACAGATGAGCCTTTCAGAGCAGTTTTACTGCATTTTAAATCACCATTATATTAAGACAGATGTTTATAAAGTCATGTGAAATAATGATGGTTTATGGCACAGGGCTCTGTAATTAATGGACCTTCTGATTTTTATTCAGGCAGTTTGTTTTTAGTGTGTTATTCTTCCTGTCTAAAAAGCACTCTGTGAATATGCACCATAACAACATGAATATTAAACAGGAAGTTTTGCACTAGAGTTGGATAAACATACAGCTCAGCATGAGACTGCTGTGGTCAAGACAGTGAGTTAATACTGCTACTTAACTCCGTCAATTAGGGAGAGCAGTGTAGTGAACATATGGTGAAAAGCTGGCTTTTTCTCTAATAGGGGCAGTAATTCGTTATCCTGCTGAATAAGCTGACTGATCTCCTTTATGTAATTAATTACCCAGAGAAACCAGATGGACTGTACTGTCCAGTAAACAATATTAACATGTGTAAAGTGCATTGGATTATTTTTTTTCCCCCTTGTCTGTTTTGTTTTATTTGTGTCTGTACAACCGTTGCATCAACAGCTTCACCAAATCAGGAAGTAATTGATAAGATTCTTGAGAAGGGACTGCTTAACTTAGCATGGAAACCGGACTGATATGACTTCCTGTGTTCTGTTGTACCGTCTGTTCAGCACCACAACACACGCTGACCTGATCTTTTAACCCTCAAACTGCTGTGACTGGCTCTCCACCATGTCTCGATCACTGCTGTCTGGGTTTCCTCCCCTCCAGACCACCTCAGTTTCTCTAAAACAGAGCAACTCTCTGCGTCTCTGCTCAGCATCCATCTTAATCCCCACCTCCACAACTGCTCAGGAATTTTCTCCCAAATGGCTTTTTTTTTGTTTTGTTTTTTTCCCCGGTGCCGCTCCTTGTCGCTCAGCCCCACCCTTGCTCAGTTTCCTGTTGGAGGTCAGCACAATGACCAATAGCGGAGAGGCGGGTGTTTACTCTGCTCCTGTTCCAGGAGTAATGTGAGCTGGCCGGCCTCTCCTTTTGGCCATAGTCTCTCTAGCACCAGACTGCTCCAGCTCAGCGCCGTCTGCTCCTCCTCATCACCACTCCTTAATGTGAAAAACAGGGCTTTTTGCTAAAGGGCAAGAAGTCCTGGAGGTGACATCCCATTGGGTTATGATTTCACTGTCCCGAATTTAATGGCTGCATTAGTCAAAAAGCACATGTCCCACCAGCAGCATGAGAACACACTGTATGAGCATGCTGATATGAGATCATCTGGCCTCACTGCACTTGGTGAAGGCCCTTTCCGTCAAGCGGTGACATATGCTCTTCAGCTACATTATGCTGGGTGAAAAATGGCTATTGCTGCTTCTGCATTTATTATTCTTCAGCTCTTCTGGAAAGGTTTTAATTTTTCAGATTTATTATTCATTCAGGGCTAGTTGGCTGAATGAAGCCATCTGTGCTGCAGAATGAGGAGGAAGACAAAGAAGTCTCAGTAGATACAACAGCATCTTTATGTGACATTTAAAAGACTTCAGCGCATCTTTTTTGTTTTGAGGTTTGCGGCCTGTTACTCTGAGAAAAAAAACAACTCTGAACAACAATAAGCTTTATTTAGTGCAACAAAGTGCTACTTGTCATAAGGATTCTCTTTTTTCTCTCTATTTTGGGAGAGGAATGTACAAATGATGGTAATCTTCTAGGTGGAGCCATGTGGGATTATGAGGAGAGGTCCTCTTGAATCGTTATTTACTCATTGTGAGGAGCTCTCTGCAGCCCCTCTGTCTGATCTTTAGATGTTTGTCCTGCGTTACTAACAGCACTCATTCTGGTGTCAGCGTGATTCATTCTGGTGGAGTCCAAATCTGAGAACAGGCATGTTCTTCTCATTTCAGAAGTTTCCATCTAAAACTTTCTTCCCCCTCCTTTTACAGTTTCGCCTGTCTTTCCTCACATTCCCCCTCTTTTCTGTCCCACCCTCCCTCTCTCACTGTACTCCTTTCTCCCTCTCCTACCGTTGCTACTTTCCCCCCCCTTTTTCATTTATGCTCTCTTTCTCCTTGTTACTCTTTCTCCTGGGCCGGGAGGAAGTGACTGAGTTGTTTTTGCGTCCTTGGGGAATAGAAAGATGAAGCTCCCTTTCCTGTAACCCTTTCTTCGTCAGACCTCAAATATGGTCTCCGTTTTGAAACAGACAATTAGCCTGGTATGATGACAGCGGCACGTAAACTGACCTTTCTTTGGGAGCTAAAACTTTTCTGATGAATTAAAAGCAGCTAAATCACTGGGCTTTCGTATCATCTTTGCCCTTACTTGAATAAATCAAAGTAATATCTACAACTGTGTTTGTTGATTTATGGGAGTCATCAGGCTTCAGACAGTGTTGGTGTGTTTAGGGGGGTATGTGTGTTTTCATCTGTGTTCTGTGGGAGTCCATGGGAGTTCAGCTTGTCTCCTCTGTAATGTTTGGTATTTGCCATTCCCGCCAAACGCGCAGTTATAACAGCCCGACATGCGCCGCTGTCTTTGATCTCATTGTTTGCGAGTAGCTTTTGGATTTGATAAATGAACTCCAATAACTAAGGTGGCAATGTATTCATAATATGTTTTTACTTTGTTGTTCACACTCATCACCACATACATCTAGCTTTGTTAACTTTGGAGCCCATTTAGATTTAGATATCAGTCACTCAGTGCAAGTCCTGCATCTTGTGTTTCCACTTTCTGTCAGTGTGTGGGTCCATAACAGGTCTTCGCCAACTGTTTGTTTGTTTTGAGGCAAATTTCCTTGCCACACACCCATCCATACTCTGTCTCCCGCTCCCTCTCTTTTTCTCTGAGATGCCCCTCCTTGATTTCTATTAGAACCAGCTGTGGAACTAGGGCCTGAATGAATGGCTCTTTGTGATTTGGCCATAGTTCTAGTCTAAAAGATGTTTCTCTCCCACCAATACCCTCAGTGGTATTGGCATGGCAACACTATGAAACAATGGACAGAACAACGGCAAGCCTTGTTATGATATGACGCAAAGGTCACTCGTCGTTTTTTTAGGCTCCGAGAACTCCAGACAAAATGTCGACCGCACTTTCACGGTAGCCTGACTCTGCGCTGCCGAAGCCAAAGTAGGAGAATCAGCAGCAGACGCTGTCATGCAGCATGTCTGGTTGACACTCACACAGCAGTTAAGTCTGTGTTGAAGGAAATGCATCATGAGGCTCATGAAATCAGTCTAGCCTTAGGTGATACAGACAGGTGATGGCAGTTCCCGCTGATCCAGAGGGTGGGGGTGTTTGTGTGTGCCACTGGATTTGGGAGTGTTAGAAAACTGACACATTGCCCAATCACATGGCAGGGAGGCTCCCGCTCCCAGCCTTGAATTGATTAGAGAGCCTTGAACTGGAATGGGGTGGGGGAAATTATTTCTAGAAAACTGTGAGAGGAGAACTTGCACATGGCGCAGGCTTCATCTGCATTGTGCAACAATCAGTGTGTGATTTACATCTTATGGGGGTATTTTGTTCACATCCGGTGTGTCAGTCAAAACCACTAGAATGTTTCGAAATGTTGATTTCCTGCTTTGCAACGTGTGTTTACCCTCACGTCATGCCCACCTGTTATGAATCTCTGTTTATCTCTGTGTCAGCAGAGCTACACACCCTTACCCTGATTTTACTGATGTCCCCTGAAAACTATTCCTGCAGATATCCCAGTTATTGTCATTTTTCTGGCCTGCTAACCGATACAGTCAACGGCAGTGGCAGCCAAAGTTCAAGTTTCCTCTATTCTTATTTCCCGCAGGTGCTGACTGTAAGAGAGCAAGAAAAGGAAGGGAGAGGCAAGGGGCCTGGGGAGGAGAGATCCCGTCCTCGCAGCGCAAGCAGCTGGTATGAAGTAGAAAATAAATCCCTCTTTTCCTAATTCACAAACCATTCCCAAGCTTGAGCAAAGTCGCAATCACCAAAGGCTGAGAGTCAGCAGTGCAGTGGAAAACTCCATAAAGATCGTCTCTGGGTGGTGGAAAGAGCGGCGGTATTTTTGACTTAGCAGTACCGAGGTTTAATCCTTTGTAATGGCAATAATAATAATAAGGTGACTCAATGCATGAAAGCAATGAGTTTGATAAACTAGGGAGAACAGACCTTGAAATGAAGCCTGGCATTTTAAAATTACTCATCACGGTGGTCTCAGTCTTCTGAGGGAATGTTTATCCACACTGTAAATCAAACTGAGTTTTAACCCTTTTAATACCATGCTGGAGTTTGGTCTGTATAGAAATGAATAAACCTGAACCCTTCATGCACATAGAGGAACAAATCTTTTTCATTGGTGAGTATGAGAAGTAAATTAAGCTACAGCATTATGCAGTTACTCTCGTGACATCCTACAGGACATACCACAGACGCGTAATTTGTGCTGGATGACCTGCATCTTACCCCCCCAGGGGTTGTCTTAATCTTAATAGCAGGGAATAGAGGGAGTAGACCAGACCATGCTAGCTTCCTCTAGCACGGTATGCAGCTCTATAAAGGAGATAGGGGGGAGTAATGGGGGCAAAGCATGTGTCCTAGATGGAGGCTGGCTGTGGAGAGTTGTGTTGGGGAAGGGTGAACGCTGGTTTCTGTTCAGATGTCATCTCAAAGGAACTCTGTTCAAACCCGAGAGACGGAGAGGAAGGTCAGCCACTCCATCCCAGCCATGCTCACACACTCAGGGGAGTACATGTACACACATTAGCACATATGAAACACTGCTGTTGTTGTGGGAGCCTGATAGTGGAAAATAATCAGTTTAAATAAAAAGATTTGGGAATTTATTCGGGGTAATTAGTTTAAAACGAGTATACCGTCAACGGTGTCCCTTAAGCTCCACTTTATTTGCATTATTTATAGAGCGTCTTGCTCAAGTAATTAGAAAACACGTTGAAATTTTGAGCAAATTTGCTTACAGGGATAAAACAAGTTTTTATTCATGATGCAAATTTAACATACACAAGACCCAAAAGATGCGTTTAAAAAAATGTAAATGAATAACTACCTGTAGGATAGGGCAGGGTAAAAAGTCTAGAGTACGACTTAAAATACTATAGCTACCAAAAGAAAAAGGTGGAATGTTCCTGTTATTCCTTTCATTGAAAGACTATTATAGAGCAACCCAGTTACAGTATTCAGTCTGCTGGTGCAACCATGGGTATGATGCAAAAATGGAAAGATCGAGAATTAAGCCAGCTGACTATCCCCTAAATACATTAAGTGATCTGACAGAAGTATTGTTAAATATGTGGTTCAATTAATGTAAGAGGAATAACCGGCTGTTAAGATTTTTGGAATATGATGAAGATTTTAAACGAGCACAATGTGGACTTGAAGTTTAGAGACTGGACCTGGAAAGCCATTACATCATATTTGTTATTTCAGCCGATACAGATCTAGAAAGTTTTCAGCTTCTTACACAACACTAACAGGTGAGGGTAGTTTATATAAATAAAATAACATGACAGCACTTTTATTTAATAATGTATTTTTTTATTACCCCAAAAAGAGCATTTCTGCAAAGGGGCAGATCTGGAATCTGGACACTGCTGGAGACAATGTGATGATACAATAGCTGATCACTATCACATGTTTTGTAATTGTCCAGCAAAACGATCATATTGAGCAGAGACAGCAACATAAATTAAACTTGTATTAGGATTTGAGCTTGACTATACTCTTGATATCATATATTTAAGTAATCTACCAACTGACATATTTGAGGCAAATATAGCCATGAAGTCTTACTTAGTGCCACTAAAAAGCCAATAACAAAGAGGTGGCTGGACAAGAACCACTTACAGGGGAGTGCTTGCATAGCTATTGTAAAAGAAATATACAATGGAAAAACTTATCACCGCCGCTCATTAACATGGCTGTTATTTATGAATGGTGGTTTTAGAAAATAGCAATGATAACCTTGCTATGTCTGGGAATTTTTTTCCATGGTTCCTATAGTTTTGGACATTAGGCATTGTTCATACTAGACTTTTATATTTGCACGTCAGATGTTTGCCGAATGGACCGGGCACTCTGGCCTCATCTGTGAACTGGATGAAGCTGAAGGACTGGAGAGCATTTATCTCCTTTGTTTATTTGTTGTTCATCAACAGGTGTCTGGGTTGACCTTTCCTCTTTTTTTTTTCTCTGGGACTAATCTTACAAATAACTATAACCATGTAGTCAGCTATTAATTGTGTGCGTTTTAATGAATTACCCGTGAAATTGTGATTTGTTCTGTTCTGTTTCTCTATGCTTGTTTGCTTCTTCGGAGCAAAATTATAAAAATAAAGTGGAATTTGAAGAGAAGTCAAGCAAACGACATCAGCCAGTCTGCTTGGCAGGCATGTTAGGTTTGCGAAACTACGTACTCTAATTATATCTCATCGACTGTCCCCCGTCAGTGCTGTCCTCCACCCTCCTATACGCATATTCTCTCACACAGTCTGTCTCTTTGCAACCACTCCTCTATGTCCTACTCTCACTTTCTCACATATGTAGTCATTCCCAGACCGCACTGTACACCAGACAGTGCATAATCAGTCTGACACTTTCAATGGAGATAAACAGACACTTAAACTGTAGGCTGAAGGCAGGGAGCCAAATTCTTCGTCTTTTTTAAAGGCTCTGCAATATTAGTCAAGATTTCCATTTCCACTTTCTCATATGTAAGTTTGACTAGAATCTTATATCTGGAGCATAAAGTCCTCATGTGTAAGCTGAAGAATAGTTGGCTTCATTTTAAATTAGATTAACCAGTGTGATTCTTCCTTACCACCATGGTGCCAATCTTAAAATGGGTTTGGGTGTGCATGCAGGCTGTATTTCACACCCCGAAAGTGTGTGGCAATCTTGGAATGAAAGGGTGATGAAAGGGTACAGATAAGCAGAATCACACCGAGAAATTAAACTGACTAAAGCACTTCAAAAATACCATGTCAATTTAGTCAGTGTTTCCAAGTGTCCTACTTTTCACAAACGAGCAAGCACGGGCTAGGGTCACAAGATAGATGGAGAGAGAGCAAGAGAGGGAGAGGGAGAGGTCTCAACTTAGAGAAGAGAAAAAACAAAAAACAGCCTTAGACTGAGGCAAATATAGTTTGCACTTAGAAACAAAGTGGTTTGCAGTGCAGACTTCTGCTCCTAACTCATCAAAGCCATAGTAATATAAAGATGTTCAACTGACTAATGCTTCCAGTGGATGGCTTAAAGATTACTTCCACAGTTCCCACAAAGTGATGACCTAGAAAGTTAATCTTTTCCAAGCACACAGCAACTCAGAGGCATGGCATTAGGGTTTCTACATTTTTGCTGGCTGTGTGTTGCTCTCTGTGGGGGGAAAGGCTCAGTCTTTTGTTTATAAAGAGTCGAAATCCATATGTTACCTCTGGAAATGCATTGCAGTAAGTTCTCAGCAATTCACTGTGTTTTTTGGCAAAATCAAAAAGCATCTCAGTGTGCAGAGAGAAAGAAAGTAACTAGCTGAAACCTCCTGATCATCAGCTGATGCTTAGAGGGGTGAAACAGGAGCAGAAGAGCATAAAGAAAGGACAAATAGAGAAGAAGCCAGAGATGGAAGAAGTGCAGGAGAGAAAGAGGAGAGAGTGTCTGCAAATCCTAACGTGAGAGGCGAAGTAAGTGCACACAGATGATTCCTAATAAGGCTGTAACTGGCAAATCTCTGTCCTGGAATTAGCTGCCAGGAAACTTTCCCCCTGTAAGTTCTCTTCTCTGAATGCTATGAACAGAAACAAATACACAACTGACAGTGGCCCAATATGCTTAAAAAAAAAAAATGAAAGGATAAAATAAGGGATGGAGGCAGGCGGTTAATCCAGTGAAAGAAAGGGTAAGGCTATTTCTGACCATCATACAGAGAGAACAATGCAGTCAAAAGGGTAATAATATCTGGACACACTATGTCGCGCAGACTTTACAGTAAACTTATAAGATATTTGAATACTGATGCTGTTAGGTTTCAGTTGGATGTGGACAGTTGTGTATTACTGTATTGATTGCATCTTTATTATTACTGCAAGAAAAGCCACTTTTGTTGTTTATAGAAATGTTTAGTGTACAGTGTGTTTAATTTCAACACTTTTGTCTCCCTACAGGTGAGAGTGTTTGTGTGACTG
>VOQK01027939.1:5022-15129 GCA_015052645.1 Benitochromis conjunctus
GGGAATAGTCCAAGAAAAAGATCCGTCAGAGGGCGAGTATTAGATTCCATGTGGGTGGCCTGATAAAACAAAGTCGGTCATAAATCTGGAGTTATAAACACTGTGCTTTTAGACCTAATCCATGGAGAGCAGAGCACAAACCAATCTCTATGCCGCTTTCCTTCTCTCTTTACTATATATCCTTCACTCACTCGCTTCTCCCATTACCTCTAAAACCCACTTCCTCTATAAACCTTTGCTGGCCTCATCAATAGGATAAAAATGAACATAAGAGTTAAGAATCGCTGAACAAGTAAGATCTGTCCACGATGTGCAAGAAGTACACAGAAGCATGAACAATTTTGGGTTGGCATCCTTTTGAGTCCAGACTGTAATTTGTCTGATTACAAGCATCAAACAGCATTTAATTACTGGCCAAAACTGACTTTAGGGCTTTAAATTGCACAACGCATAATGATGAGTACCTACGACCTAAACGATACTACAGAAGGCTTCTAATAGATGGCCCACATGACCAGTGTGCAGCTCTTTTGGGCAGTTAAAGACGGTTATGCAACATGAAGCAAAGGGAAGATGGGCCACATTCCTGCTGCCTGTTAAAGTGAAAACTACTGCAGCTGTAGGGGACACACACGCACGCACACACACACATCCAAGAGGACTTACAACGCATCGCTTGGAAGAAAAGATAATATTTATGCCTCATCTGACTTAAAGTGCTACTCTATACCAGAGAAATATGAATTTTACCCACACTGGGTAAGCTGTGGTTACTTTTTCCAAACATTTAATGAAGGACTTTACCAATGCATGATCAAACATGTTCAGTTTCAGCCATAAAATTAATATCTGTCAACATAATATTAAACATGTTGGTCAAAATTCTCTCATAGCACTGCCTTACATGAAAGTTTGCACATCTGCATAAATATTAGTAACATTTTTCCCCA
Source organism: Benitochromis conjunctus (assembly GCA_015052645.1). Lineage (NCBI taxonomy): Eukaryota > Metazoa > Chordata > Actinopteri > Cichliformes > Cichlidae > Benitochromis > Benitochromis conjunctus. Next base: position 5,973 of record VOQK01027939.1, read on the forward strand.
GGCAGTCTCAGTCTGAGGATCCAAACTTTTGTCAGACATGTAAACTTTAGAGATTAAAGGTTTCTGCTTTAGTGAACAACAACAAAAAAAAGCTAATAGTTATATTAAGATTTTACATTTTACTCACCTCTGGTTCAACAATAAACCAGCCTCTTCCTACCATCTGCTCCCATTACCTCTCATTCCTTCACTCCCCCCGCCTCCCCTTCCATCCATCCATTTCAGCTCCCTCTCCCTGTTCTATTTTGATCCTGTAACTTTTTTTAAAACCAGAAAGTTTCCTTCCAACTCTCTCCTTTTTTTGTCCCTGCCTTTCTCTCTCCGTCTCTCTCTACCTGACACTTGGCTCGCCTGCCTGCCGTGCACCAAGACAAAGCGTTATGACCTCACTTCGGTGCAATGTTCCAGAGAGACACGGAGAGACAGAGCAGGGAAGGATGAAATAACAGGAGGTAGAAATATAGGAGAATTGGCATTAAGAAAGATAAGTGGAGATGGGATGAGAGTATAAAGTAGAAATGCAGCGTGAAGAAAAGAAAACAGCTATGATTGGCAACATCTGGATGAGGACAGGAGAAGAAATGAGGACTGGAATGATGCAAAGGGGCACGGGAGGAGGAGGAGAGAAAAACAACAGAAATTAATGGGAGATTTTGATGTCAGGAAACTGCACCGTGGCTGAAATAAGCCATGTCTCCAGAAAAGGAAAGAAAAACGCTCTCTCTTCCCGCAACATCTTCCTCCCGTTCTTCATCCCGCCCTCGCTTTAGGAACTTGCCTGCGATCCATTTTAGCTTGGCACTGTTGTTATTACATTCAGTCCAAATCTCTCTCTCACAACACAGACACAGAGCACCAGTGCTGCAGGACCCTAAACACAGTGGCAAAAGTCTATGCTCTGAAGATTTGGAGGGGGAAAAAAAGGCAGTGATATAGTCCAGACGAACAACATGTATGGGCTCACACATACACAGGAGTATCACTAAAGAGGCTAAAGAGGAAACCAGTTTTATACACATGCGGGCGACACACAAATAAGAGCGCACCAGACACAATTACATGCACATAGCCAGTACTGCTGGAAGTCATCAAACCCTTCAGTTACTGCAACAACTTCCCTTTTCCCTAAACCCATTTCCTGCCTGATGAGGGTCACTCGCCAGCTACTGCTGCTGTCGCTAAGGACAATCAATGGCAAACAAATGAAGAGCAAAGTGACTGATGCAAATATTATTATCAGTGAAACCAAAAACAGCCCTGTGGACTGGGTGCTGAAGCCGTGGAGCGGCACGCAAAGCTACATAAATTGTTTGTTTTGAGCAAATAAAAACAACAAGGCTCAGATTCCTGAAACACAGACACAGCGACAAATCACAAGTAACCACAACTGGCCTCGCTAACCAGGACATGAGAATAGGGCTGCAGAACAGTCGCTATGGTAAACAAAAGCAGCTGATGATGTAACAAAATTGAAGTCTTGGATGTTAGGTCTGCACCTTTCTGTCCTTCCAGGCCTCAGACTACATGAAATGTGCTATAAGCAAGAGCAGCCATGCATGGCAATCAGTGACACACACACGCACAGCTACCTTTAAATTGAGTCGAAAAGCTCCATATAAGTACCATTTATCTTTAATGCTTTCCCATGTTTTCTTCAGGTTCTTCAGGACAGTTAGTAACCTCTATATTCCAATGATACAACAAGACAGGCAGTCTCTCCCGGTGTTTAGACAGCAATAAGCAAATATAACATCTCATCAAACATCCACACGCATAAATCCAGTCTGTGTTTGGGAGAACTGTTTATTACATCCCCTCTCTATGATTCTGGCACGGAGACAATCGAAAGTGGATTAAACAAATAAACGAAAACAGACTCGGCGGGCTTCGGTCCATTCCTTAATGCCCTTTGTCTGCAATCCGTTTAATCAAACTAATAACATCCTCTGATGTTTGTTTAAACACAGCTCAGCCCATAATGGCTTCTGTATTGTAAGGCCTGCGTCCAAACGTGCGCCGAAACTTGCCATACGGGTCCCGAATGAAAGTGCTTCACAAAAGCAGATACACACAGGCACTGAGTGCAGCTGCACAACTGTGAGAGCAATCTAGCAATGTGATGCTAACAAAAACAACAAGAGATGCTCTTACAAGACTGGTGGAACTAGAAAATAAATGTTCACTATTCCACCAAGCATTTCTCACGCCACATCCCTGCTAACTTGAGTAACAGGGAAACAGTGAGCCTCCAGTTTTGAAACATAAAAATTGAAAGTGTGTGTCTGTGTATAATGCTGGGTGTGGTGTTCGTGGCTTCTTTTTTGCAGCTAACAATGGCACAGTGATATATGTGTTCAGGGAAGCAGATGAGCATTTGAAGCTGGAAGCTAAATCAGCCAAACTCAAAGATGTCAGGTAAAAAAAGTAAAAATCAGAGAGTAAAAGGTAACTCACCACTTTAGGCTTGGCTCTCTGTGGCGTGGGCGCAGATGGAGCGTCCTCCTTCTTCTGTGGTCCGGCTTCTGTCACTCCACTGGGGCTGGTCTCACTGGGTCCCTCTGAAGCTGATACTGAGCGGTGTGCTGGAAGTGCTCCTGGGCCCTCGGGGTCCCTTTCAGAAGTGCTGAGATCAAGGATGTATTTCTGCGTCACATCCTCCAGTGAAGGGGCCTCATCCCCTGGAGGTCTGCTTCCAGGCGGGGGTTCTGTAGTGGATCGGATAGCAAAGTCTACCTCCTTGAGGGGCTGGAGTTGTGGAGGTGGGGAGATGGGGATGAAGGTGGCGGGCTCGCTGGTGTGGCGGGCATGCTTGGGTACAGTTTTGGGTTTGGACTGCAGTGGCAGTGGGGAAAGAGGAGACGCGAGCTTGGTTTGGTCGCTGTGGTCCTCGTGCCCCTCTGAGCCCGCAACCGTAGCCTCAAATGGATCCTCAGGAGGGGAGAACGTCAACCTGTTTGGACGTTTTCTGGTGGGCCGACGATTCATTCTGGGAGACAGAGCTCCGGCTAGTTTAAGGTCAAAGTTAAACTTCTGCACCTCGTCCTCTTCACCTTGGTCTATGACATCATCATCTTCATGATCGTGGTATTTGGAGGGAGGGGAGCTTTCCGAAAGGGAGCGAGCCTTTGCGACTTTATTAGTGCCATTCGGGTGCTGATGCAGATGCACATGTTTCGGTTTAACTTCAGGTTCCCACAGTTCCTCTCTCTGCTCACTCAGAATTGGCTCGCTGCTGGAAGGTGGAATCTGACCTGGGTGCTCCAGCTCACTGATTGGCTGAGTGCTGCCAGTCTGACCTCTGAACTGAGGGTCATTTTGAGAAATAAAAGGGGCATCACTACGGCGACTGGGGTCACTGAATGACTTCTTCTTGGGAGCTTTGCCATTGCTGTGCTCATCTGCCATCAGTCTGTCCATCGCACCTGGCTCAGCCACAATGTTCCTGATCACCCCACTGTAATCCCGAATGGCATCATCACGGAGCCCGCCATCACTGCAAACTGACAAGTCACTGGCCACGCTGCCCTTATATTCTGACAGCGTGCCCACAGCAGAGGCTTCTGGAGCACCTCCCCCTCCGCCTTTGACAGACAGGGATCCTAACAGGTTGCTGTCCACAGAAGAAAAGCTGTTGTTCCCCTCTTCTGCCACAGAACAGCGCCGCTGAGGCATGGGGTCACTGAGAGAGCGGTAGACTGTAGACTCCCCATTTCCCACAGCTGATGCTGTTGTTGACTCTGCATTGCTGCCGTTACTGGAATCGGAGCCCGCGTTACTAGAAGGGGAGAATTTGCGCCTTCGACGGACAGCGTTCGGGGTTGCGGGGGTTTCAGATCCTCCCCCTCCTCCCACAGTGGCTGCTGACCCCTGCGACACAGCACTGTTACCGTGGATCCCCTCACTGACGTTGGCGACACCAGCAGCAGTACTCTGCTCCGTGACAAGGCTGTCATTCTCAGCCACACGTGCAGGAAGAGGCACGGTGCGAGGCGCATTCACTTCATTCAGACGATTTGCACAGCTCAAGCTGTTCTCTGTGATCTTTTCTCCCTCCTGCTTAAACCCGTCCACCTCATGGAGAGAAGACTGCTTCCATACAGTGACCGGCTGCTCTAGCACATCCCATGCTATTCTTGACCCTAAATCGACCCCTTCTGAGCCCAAGTATGACCTCTCCGAGGGGTCGCCGGGGCCTGTCTCAGGCTCCGTCACAATCCCTTCATCTGTTAAACTCGACTCAGGGCCCGAAAGTTCATCCACAGAGCGGTCGTAGAACATGCTTTCATCCGAGTCACCCTTCAGCCTGGCTCTCTCCAGCTCTCCACTCTGTCTCTTTGACTTGTCCCAATACTCTGTGGCCCTGCTGTTTAGCTTCTCCATCTGCATACTTTGTTCATCTCTCTCACCCCTCTCCCTCGCCTTGTTCTCACTCTCCCTCTTATGTTTATCCTTGTCTTTTGTGTTCTCAAACTCAGCCTCTTGAGCTGTCCTTGCCTCATCCTTTATGCCCTCCCCGGCCTTCTCCTTCTCCTCGACTGTTTTCTTAAACTTTAAACATTCACCCCTAGAAATACTGTCACTTCCTGTTACAGCTACACAATCGTCGTCATCATCATCTTCCCTCGTACTCATCTGGCAGATATCTCTAATGACCTGTCTGGCTTCCTGCACATACAAGTCCTGCACTGGCATCTCTTCATCATCAAAATCATCATCAAATCCATAATCCCTTATTCTGCGCCCTCTCCCAACCCTAAAATCTCCCCCATCACTTTCTACTTCTCTGTCTGACACCACCACCCTCCCTCCACCGCCCTCTCCATCCGAGTCAAGCCGCTGCTCAGAGGAGCTCCTCTTTGTGGGGCCGCTTGTGAAGTAACACCTCGTGGCAGGAGCAGGTTTGTCTGAATAAGTAAAGGATTTCGCACGCCGCAAAGTGGCTGTCAGGTCTTTGAGAGATGGGCGACGCCCCGAAGATAGTACGGTCCCACTGTGAGCCCCTGAACCCATCCTATACACTGATGATGACCCCTCCCCAACCCCTGATCTATCCCCTCCACTTGATTTATGCACCCTCAGGCCCGGCAGGTCAGATTTCAGAAAGCTTAAGAGCGTCATAGTTTCTGAAGTGATATCAGGGTTGGATGTGGATATGTGGTGTTTCTCATTATCGTTTACCCTACCCCCTGCTGTTGTTTTCCTTAATCCCACGCTCTCGCCACCTCTGTTCCCTGAAGATAACCCACTTTCTCTGGCAAGTGCACTAGGCAACGGTGTTACAGTTGGCACAATCTTGGGGCGCACACGTACAGGGGCACGGGAGAAGTTGTCCCCATGCCCAAAGCTCGGGGAGCGGTACATGGTAAAATTCCCATGGTAAGTTTTACTCAACACGGAAGAGGACGCCACTCTGCTAGTGCTACCTTCTGCTCCCCTGGTATTAAACAACACATTAGCCGCACGGTTGGCACAGCCAGCTAAGTCCTCCTCTTTCAGCGTCTCGGTACTCGAGTACCGGCTGCTGCAACGTGACTCGCCGGGGCTGGACAGAAATGGGGGTATGCTGACCTTTGACACTCGCGACACGCTCGGGAGCATCACTGAGGTCACAGGTGAGGTGATACGCTCCCACTGCTGCACCTTGGCTCTGTGACTGCTGGGTTCTCGTGCTGAGTGGCTCCGGGTTACCGGTCCCCCAAATTCCCCTCCTGTGTTTTGCTGGTGCTGCCTCTCTAGGTGCTCCATCGTCACAGCCGCGTCACTGTCGCTGTCTTCTGATTCGCCATCATGATCGTCGTAGTCATCACGGCCTGTTATTAGAGCAGTCCCGCTGACTTTCTTCTTCTTTCTCAGCGAGCGCCGGCGGACTGCTTCTCGGCAGTGGGGGCCTAAAGAACCAGGACTGTCCTCCTCGCTGCCTGAAGACCTGCCAATGGCCTTTGCGCCCCACCAGCCATTTTTACTGCGGGATAAATAGCTGCCTCCTCGCTCTGTGTCACCCCTCTCTCCTGCTCGATAGGAGACAGACGGAGAGGGCTTATAAGAAGCACTCCAACTACCTCCTCTTTTTCTCCTGGTCTGCTCCTCCTCTTCGTCTCCAGAGCTAAACCTCCAGTGGGAGTTGAGGGGAGAAGCAACTTTCGCTGGGTGTGTTAACACAGTGGAGGAAGCTACAGTGGAGGAGGAGGAGAAGGAGGAGGCGGTAATGGCTTTATCTGGAGCTGGAGCAGAGGAGGGAGAGGAGGCAGAGGGGGCTGGAGCTCTAGAGGAGCTATGTAAGGAATGTAAACTATCCCTGGGCAGCCCGACCCCCTGTCTATCCCTTCTCTCCCTCGCTGTCGGCTGGTGAAGAGAGGAGGAGCAGGAGGTGGTGTCTGAGCTCTCCGATCGACTCCCAGACGAAGCAGGAAAGGGTTGAAGGTCAGGGTTAGGGTCAGATGTCAATCCTGTCGATCTGGGGCCCTGAGCCGCAGCCTCAGCACTGGGACTATGAGACCTGTATGGAGATGATTTAACCCCGTGGTAGCGACCACAACTGCTAACAAAAGTGTTTCTTCCAGACACTCTGTTACTCTGACTGTGCGCCTCTACGTCTGCCTCCTCATCATTTGAGTGCCGATGCAGGTCGGGTTTGGAGTAAAAGCACAAACCATACGTTAAAGTCTCTTTAGCAGCACCGCTCTCTCTGCTCTGTGCTCCAGCTAGGCACTTGTCATGAAAGGGCAGGTCACAGGCTTCATTAGCGGAGCTGCAGGAACACAGCCTGTCTCTCTCAGAGCTGCAGGTGAGCTCCTGTAGATGGCCTCGGCCAGCTGTCTTTAAATCCTCACAAGCTTCAACAGTCTTGCCCTGCTGCAAAGGCTTGTTATGCCTCTCATCAAACAGCTGTCTAATTTTGGTAACACTAGGCCACTTGTCAGAGTGCAAGGGGAGAAAATCAGTGTAGTGTGTGGCGTGATAACTTCTGTGAGCTTTGCAGGGTGGAGGAACCCCTCTACTTCCAACATCCTCCTCCTCATCTGGAGTCAAAGTCTTTGTGAGCTCAGAGGGAGGTGCATTAATGTGGGAATAGTCTCTCTTACCCGACTTGCTGCCGCTGTCGCTTGATAAACTTCTAAAAAATCGCTTGTCGTTTTTCCTGTCCGAGTCTGACACAGAGTCGGTGCCCGAGTGAAACTTCAGCGCTTTGCTGTCTGAAAGTGGCTCTGCTGTTGCGCTGTCACTATCCTGGAAATATCCACCACCAACACCGCCGCTGTCCTCATGAAAAGTTTTCCCAGGTGGAACCCCGTCTCTCCTGGAGCCTCGGGCCCGGGGAAAAGTGCTGTTCCCCCGCGTGTCCGCTGCACAGTCTCCCGGTGAGGTTGTGTGCGTCCTGGCGGAGCCGCTACTGTTACTCCTCCTGCTGCTGCTGCTGAACTTTTCAGTCAGCTCGCGGATGGATGGAGAAATGAAGGAGAGAAGAGTGGGAGAGCCTCTCTTTGGCTCTGTGGTTAGGAGGCTGGCGGTGGTGGCAGAGATTTTGGAAACTTTTCTTGACACACTGACATTACGCGTCGTCGTCGTCAAGGGCTGCTCTGCTTTGCTGGGCTCCGGGGGAAGGGCGACGCCAACTGCCTCCAAATCCCCTGATTTGTGTGGCTGCTCTTCCCTCCTGTTGTCGTCCCAGGACCCCAGCTTTTTGAAAGAGACGCTGCGATACACAGCCGCATTCTTCTCTTCGCTTTCTGCCATTGTTCATGTCTTTTGTTACGGCTCTCACACACGCACTGGCAACTCCACGGGTAGCTGTTACACATCCAAGCACCTTTTCTTAGTTGTGGTCCATTTGCAGTTTAACCTAACAGCAAGAAAAAGGGGGGAAATGAGTGCTGGCAAAGCTTCACTGTGCTCTGTAACGAGGCTAGTTAAGTGATAAATAAGTGTTCAGTGAGTAAAGTAGGTGAGTGCTGCCCTCTTATCAAAAACTTACATGTTGTCGATTCCCGAAACCGCATCCGTGCCAGGAGGGAAAGCGATACAAGTTTTTTTGTTTCTTCTTCTTTGGCCCCAAATCTTCACAAACACAACTTCTCCATTTGATTTCCTTTCACTGTTTCTAAACGTGTGCCCATCGCCAGGCACTGGCCCTGCGCATCATTCCTTATTAATTCCCAAACTGTTTATGGACTCCCTGTTTTGGCATGATTTGCTTTTCCGTGACTTATGTTGTTTTTTTGCATGTAAATGCCTGAGATAGAGGCAGAGAGGGGGGTGGCTGGGCGGGACCAGGGGTATAGGGGCTGTCATAGCCCCCCTCGGGGATTGAGAGGAAAAGCTTCTTTTTTTTTTCTTTTTTGATAGGAGAGGGGATATACTGTGGACTAACAAGATGTAATTATAGCTCTTTCCCTTGCGAAAAAACCCCCCAACACACACACACACACACACACACAAACATACAACTCACCAGTGTTTTAGACACTCCAAAAACATTTTATTTATTATTTGATTACCTACAATTTGGACCTGCAACATCTCTATGGAACCTAAAAGATGTCAATGAAACCATAGGTGCTGATTTCCAAGATGCATTCAAGGTGTTACGTTTAAAAATCAGCCTTCAGAGGTAAAAAAAATAAATAAATAAATGTACAAAGGAAGCCAAAGAGTTTGAGTTAAAGCACAGCTCCAGTAAACGTTGGCGTGATGGTGTTTGTGAAATAGTGTGTCAGCATTCGGGGGGAGCTGTGTGTTGGTGTAGTGGTGATGGAGGGGGGCAAAAGTTTTCACTCGTGCACAATAACCCCTCTGTGGTGCTTCCCATGTGGCTGTCTGGTTAACAGGTCCTTTTGTTCCAACGGGGGAATTCTGTTTCACAGGCTGTGTGAAAAGTACACGCTGACTGCAGCGCCCCCCACAGGCTCACTCGTCACTCGTCAGGTCAAAGGTGGAGGTTGATGGAAGAACCCAAACTAGCCCGGTGGGGGCAGCCCATCTATCTGTGATGTCAGGTTTCCGGGATGCATTTAAATGACCTCGCAGGGTCATGTTTTGGATTGAAAGGATTTTTGCACTTTGACTCTTTTTTTGCGTTTGTTAACGTTTCTTTTTTTTTTAATGCCAGCAAGAAACATTTTCAGGAAATCCCCCTCCACCTTAGTAATTCACTCCTAAC